>JAHHUM010000922.1:274696-445921 GCA_036173005.1 Crenichthys baileyi
CCCTCCGGGGAAAGCAAGAGCTAACTCCGAGACGAAAAACAACCAAAATTCTTGTGAAAGTAATTTTTAAAAGTGGGGGAGGAAAATTGGTGAAATGCCAATTAATGGAATTTTCCTTTTTCTTCACAAATTTTCCCAAATGTGCCTCCCCCCTTTAGCCCAAAGTACAATTTAATAACAAAGTGTTCAGTCTTTGGTTTTCCTAAGCAGTTAAAACCCCAAAATTATTGCTTGAGTGGTGGCCAGGGGGTTATCATTACTACTCCCCAAAAAAAAGGCAACAAACAAAAAACCCTGCCTCCCCAAATAGGCTGTACAGAGTATGGGCCATGATGAGCATTTTAAAATTATGATCAGAAGGGGGTATGGTTTAACTTCAACAAAGTACGCCTTATGGCTTCATTTTTCTCCCCTGACAATTATGCCCCCCCCGGGGAGCAGTAGAAACCTTTAACAAGACCGTAACCATAGGCCCGGCCTACCATGCAAATTGGCTTTGCCGGGCCTACTCTGAGCCCTGATATTTTTTAAACAGGCTTGAACAACTGTTGAAATTTTTTTAAGGGTTTGGGTAAGTGAAAAAAAAAAAAGAGAAGGAACTTGACAATAATTATTCAAAGAAAAACCTGCATATTTCTTATAATTAATTCTTGGAAAAAAACAAATGAAAAATGAGGAGGAAAGGAGACGATGTGTAGCCTTTTAAGCTCATTTTTTTTTTCCCGATTCCTTAAAAAATTTTTTCCCCCTTCTTCCTCCCTTTTGACCTTTTTGTTTTAAGACAGCGTTTTACAGACATAACATCATCACTTTTGGAGACATTTACCCCTTCTCTGTCTGTAAGACTCCCATCCCCCAGACAGAGAGCGTTATCTGCCGTTGGGGTCCAAAAATGAAGCAGTTAATGCTCGGGGGGGGCATGTTAAAATTCTTATCAGCTCAACAGCTATTGAAAGTGTCATCTTTGAGGTTTGTGGGTTTTTTGGGGGTTTCCCCTTCGTGAGCTTAGACAGGTTTGTGGAGACCATTGTACTGTAAGGCTAAATTAAAAGAGATTAAAAGGGAAGATGGAGAGAAAAAAAAAACAGGACGAAACATCAATGGAATCGATTTACAATCCCCCTCTTTATTCTTGCATCAGAGCAGGTAGAAATCACACAATCTCTGCTCACTGAACAACGCCAATGTCACTCAGAATTCAATGAAATTGACCCTTGAACAAAAGGGGGCTTGGGGTTTGTTTTCTGGATTTGGGGCCCCCCTTTTGGCACGGCACATTGTCTGGTATTAAAAATTTTCATCACAATCCCCTGTGACTACAAGGGCACACCCCCCTTCCACATGCAAATGACTTTTATTTTTACAGGCAGCACCCATAGCAAAGCAATGTTAGTTTTTTCACTGTGTTCAGCCAAAGTCTGTCCACACAGTTTATAGGGCCCCCCCACGCACGGGGCCGCTGTCAATACTGGCTTAGGGACTCATTAAAGCTCCACTAAAAAATTTGTGGTTTTGCATAGCCTCGTACTGAGAATAACTTCAGTTTTCACGGTTAAAATTTGAATTTTAATTACAGTGTTTTTAAAATTAATATATTTTGCTTTACATCTTCCTAAACATTTTCCCAAACCAGACATTGTTCATTTAAAAAACAAACCCCTAAGCAAGCAGCTAAGCAGCAAATACTGCTTCAGACTGGAACAAAATTTTGGAGGTTGGAATAGGAAAAGGGTTTTTAACCCCTAAAACAACAAACATGTGCGTTTCTACAGTGCCATGAAAAAATTTTTGCAAAAAAAAACCCTTTAGATTTTCTTCAGTTTTGTCTTTTTCTAAAACCTACTTATAAGACAAAAATAAACCAAGGAAAATACGATTGCAGCTTTCAAATGATTTTTTAATTATTTATTTAAAGGGAAAAAAACAACTTAAAACCACAATCTGACCATGTGTGGAAAAAGAAAATTTCCCCCCTAATCAAAAAACTGGTTGTACCACCCTTGACAGCAACAACCTGCCATCAAGAGATAACTAGCAAAGCTAAACTAAAACAAACCCTGGGTGAAAAAACTTTTTTACCCCCCTGAAAAATCAGACTTTTACATCACCTTGGGGGGGAAAAAATTTGGTCTATTCTTCTTTACAGAATTTGTTTTAATTCAGCCACCATGGAGGGTTTTGCACACATAGAGCCTGTTTAAGAACATACCACTGCCTCTCAAACAAATTCAAGTCCAGACTTTGACTTGGCCACTCCAAAAAAATCTCCCTTTTTCTTTGGGAGGTATTTAGAGGTGGACTCTATTATCATTCTCCTGCTGCATAGTCTGAGTTGATTTTAAGGTCATTACGCATCCAATTAAAATTCTTCTGCTCACCCATAGATGTGTTAACAGCCATGGTCCATCTTATCTACAGGAATTCATTCCACTCCAAACCTCCCCCCGCACCCCCAGGTCGTCCTATGGCCGGCTCCTGCAGGTCCCTTCTACCAGGCTCAGAACCATGGGGGACAGAGCTTTTTGCTCTGCTGCACCCCGGTTCTGGAATAGCCTCCCTCCAGCGCTGAGAGAAGTGCAGAGTCTGGTTTCTTTTAAAGTTGGACTTAAGACATTCCTGTTTGGAAAACTGCTAAATACTTATTTTAGTCTAGTTTCGTTTTTTTCTTGTGTTTAGGAAAGCTTTTAACTGCTAAATACTTATTGCACCCTAGTGTCCCTTTTTTTCTTGTGTTTTAATTGTAGCACTATGAGATTCCTTGGAAGGGGAAAATTCAATTATAAATAAAAAGTTTATTATTTTTTTAAAATTTTTTTATTATTAAATTTTTATTATTATTTTTTATTATTATTATTTTTTATTATTAATTTATTATGAACTGATGGCCAGATATTCTCCTTCAGGATTTTCTTGTCAAGGGAATCAGAGAATCGAGTATTGTATTCTCTGAGGTTTTGTTTGTGTGCTATTACAATGTGTTTAATAGACTGAAACATTTTGATGTGACAAAAACACTAAAACAGAAGAAATTGGTATGAGGGAACAAATATTTTTTTATGACACTTAAAAAGCAAAACTAAAGCAATGTGATAACTTAAAATTATAGGCTGGCTTGTGAGATTTGTAAGAACAGTGGTTTTGGGCTGCTTTGAACTCAACAGCATATAAAAGAGAATATAAGGCTGCCTCTCGGAAAAATATGTTTTATGTAAAAATAATAATAATAATAATAATAAGTTTGAATTCTTCACTTAAAATGTAAATTTAGGTGATGCTGATTAAATATAATTGCACTTATACTTTTATTAATAGTAATTGATTGATTTTTCTGGCTGGTTACACTAAACATATATTACATTTCACATTAAATGTGCAAGAGGTTCTGAAAGTAACAGCTAGTCAGAGAGAGGCTAATTTCAAAATGGATTTCTGCCCGTTAAACAATGATTCTAAAAGTTTCATGGTTCAAACAAACCTTATTTTATTGCTTTGTATTCAGCATCACTTTTACTGGATGTTTTTTTAAATATGTTTCTTTTTTTGTTTTTTGGTTGTTGTTGTTTTTTTTTTTCAAATCATCCAATACAATTTTCAGCCTATTGTTTCTCGTATCAGGCTCTAATTGGTTAGCTGTGGGATTTGGACTTTACCAGCTGTAATTCAGTGCTTACTACTGATGCCAATAGCAAATCACCTAAATTTAATGAGCTGTAATGTTTGCTTGAAAACCCCCATTGCCATTTCTGGAACCAAAGTAATGATAAAATCTCTGCTTTCTGCAACAGCTAACAAACCGTTGTTATGGACTAACTTTTATAGCACTACAAACCAAATATCAGACAGGGCTCAGCAGAATGCTACAGCATAAATCCTTTCAGAAGGTAAATGTAATTTAGTTGATGGACCATGTTAAACTACAGTGGCCTGCAGTCGATTGTCCTCTCGACCTGGGCAGTACAACAGATATATTCTCATTGCAACGACAAGTTAAGATGATGCGTTGTGACATTTTTATTAGCTTTATTGACAGGAGCTGTCCATCAAGGAGAGTCATTGACCATAAAGTGACACCACAAAAATGGTCCTATTTTAAGTTTATTGCAAAAAAAACCTTTCTGGGGGAAAAACAGCCAAAACCAGACTGTTCCTTACTAACCACATTGGACAGCATTGCAGAGTTCACATAGTATCTAACGCATTGTGGAAATATGATGATGATGGTGATGATTTTCTTTATTTATACAGGGACAGTGCACAGCAATACATTGACCTAAAAACAGGAAATGTGCATGGTGCCAGGTTATAGCGAAATATGTTAATTTCCACCATATAGCCTGCTACTTAGAAAAGGAAGTTACTACAGAAATCAAGCTGTTTCTTCATTTTCCATGAAGGCAAAATTAACCTTTCTTATGCTTATTAATGTCGAAACACCCTTTCCCTATACAGCCATAGTTTTTTAATTTAATTACACTTTTTATAGTTCTAATTTGCAATAACTGTCACAGTTCAATTTTGTCAGGTTATTATACAATACCGTCATATTCAGTAGATCGTAATATGTCAACTGGTCAGAAGCTGTCTAAGAAAACTAGCAGATTGCATCTAATCTTAATTTCAATGCAGCATCTCCTACTGTGCAAGCACGGTGCGACAGTGGAGAGGATAGACTCCCTTTTAACAAGAGGAAACCTTATGTAGAAACAGGCTAAGAATGAGCTGTGTCCACTGGATGGTGGTTGAGTGGATAAGAAAGGTAGACAGCGATAAAACACTGATGCACTTGGCCGTAATTTCTTTCTTTGGAATGAAAAGCACACAAATAACACCAGGTACGTGGCAGCAAATATGACAAATAATGCAAATGGTAGCCCTAGCCAATGGGATCATAACTATAGAGATAGTTTAGGAAAGTGCTAAGCAGTGTAACTATAAGCTTTGTCAAAACGAACCATTTTGACCTTCTTCACTTGTAAGCCAAGTCTTGTAAGTAAAAATGGTGTCTGGCTCACAAAGAAAAACTGGGAGCTTGTTTTACAGGAGAGGTGCCTCCCATTCTACTTGTATCTATAGGGAACACCAGTAAACCTTTAGTCTGAAGTTTTAATAGTTTTGCAGTTTTCATTTTTTAAAATTTTTATTTAGTTTTGACTTCACATTTTCAATTCTACTTTAGTTTTAATTAGTATTTAGAATTTGTTTGCTAGTTTAGTTCAGTTTTTTGTTTTTGAAAATGCTTAGTTTCAGTTTATTTTTTATTAGTTTCAGTCATAGTTTTAGACTTTTTTTGTAACACGAGTTACATACCACATCCTGCGGATGAGGGTTGCACATGGTCCTTAACCTTCTCAAAGTAAGCTAGGTTAGCCATCTTTTGCGAGCTTTTCAAGTGAACTTTAAGGTTTGTGGGATTTTTCCTCTTTATTAATTTCCCAAATATTTTATCTCCAACTTTTTATCGCCAACTCTGGCGCTTTATCCCAAGTTTTGCTGACATGACGCTGGGTGTGGAGAGACCACGAAGATGACTTGATTGACATACCTGCCATCTGCTGGTGTAATGCGGCACAGCGAGAATTAAAAACAACAACTGGAGACTTGACTTCATACATGCATGAGACACACAAACGAAAACCAAGCACATTCTCTCTATAAATTCAGTGAATTTTAGTTTTGTAACACTTATTCCGGTTTCAGTTAGTTTTGCTTTTTTTGAAAAGTCTCGTTTTTATTTTTATTTCAGATTACGAAAATGTTTTTTTACTTCTAGTTTTCGTTAACGATAATAACCTTGCTTCAGTCTAAGAGCAAAGTGCTCTGTAGGGAACATATCAAACAATGAACTCTTTACTTAAGGTTGAGCTGGAAGGTTTACATACCAGATAAATAGTTAAAGATTCCTTTCTAGATTTAAAACTGAGCCAATTCAAAAACCCCTAAAGTGGAGGATGAAGATCTCCTTTTATGTCTCATCAGGATTGTTCTTGCACCATCTGTTTAGTAAAATCTTGAAAAACAGTGCAGCCCAGAGGTAGCAAATGCTAGTTTGTCTGCATCACTCAGGAAAGATCTTCCTGACTTTGACAATATAGTGCAGGGGGAAGGTCAAGGTCAATCTGTTTTATATGGGATTTAGGGCCAAAAGTAAAACAACTTGGGTGGACAGTAAGTCAGAAGTTATTGTCCAACCATGGTCAAAATTGGTTTCTTCTGTATGCATGGATATTTGCTACTAAGAAGAGCAGTACTTTTAAAAATCTTTCAAAAATATATTTTTATTTTGTAATTTTTATTCTTTCTAAAAAACTTTAACACATACAGGAGTTGGACAATGAAAACTGAAACACCTGCCATTTTAGTGTGGGAGGTTTCATGGCTAAATTGGACCAAGCATGGTAGCCAGTCCCCTTCATTGATTGCGCCCTTCACCAGTAAGAGCAGAGTGTGAAGGTTAAAATTAGCAGGGTAAGAGCACAGTTTTTTTGCTCAAAATATTGAAATGGGACAAACCCTATTACTGGTGGACATACCAGAGTTCAAAAGAGGACCAAATTGTTGGTGCACTTTTTGCTGGCGCACTTTTGCCAAGACAGCAAGTCTTTGTGATGTATCAAGAGCCACGGTATCCAGGGTAATGTCAGCATACCACCAAGAAGGATGAACCACATCCAAACCAGGATTAACTGTGGACGCAAGAGGAAAGCTGTCTAAAAAAGGGTGTTCGGGTGCTAAAAAACCCCCGATTGTATCCAAAAAACATAAAACCACGGCTGCCCAAAATCACGGCAGAATTAAAAATGTGCACCTCAACTCTCCTGTTTCCACCAGAACTGTCCGTCGGGAGCTCCACAGGGTCAATATACACGGCCGGGGCTGCTATAGCCAAACCTTTTGGGCCACTCATGCCAATGCCAAACGTTGGGTTTCAATGGTGCAACGAGCGCAAAATCTTGGGCTGTGGACAATGTAAAAGAAACATGTATTGTTCTCTGATGAGTCCACCTTTACTTTTTTTTCCCCACATTCGGGAGAGTTATGGTGTGGAGAAACCCCAAAGAAGCATACCACCCAGACGGTTGACCCCCAGAGTGAAGCATGGGGGTGGATCAGTGATGGTTTGGGTTGCCATATCATGGCATTTCCCCTTGGCCCAATACCTGTGCTAGATGGGCGCGTCACTGCCAGGACAACTGAACCATTTTTGGAGGACCATGTGCATCCAATGGTTAAAAACATTGTATCCTGAAGGCCCCGGTGCCGTGTATCAGGGGGACAATGCACCAATACACACTGCCAAGACTGGTGAAAGATTGGTTTTATGAACATAAAAGTGAAGTTGAACATCTCCTATGGCCCCTGCACAGCCCACCAGATCAAAAATATTATTGAGCCACTTTGGGGGTTTTTTGGGGGAGCGAGTCAGGAAACTTTTTCCTCCCCCAGTATCACGTAGTGACCTTTTGGCCACTATCCTGCAAGAAGAATGACTTAAAATCCCTCTGACCAATTTTGGCAGGACTTGTATATGTCATTCCCAAAGGGAAATTGACGCTGTATTGGCCACAAAAGGAGGCCCAACACCATACTAATAAATTACTGTGGTCTAAAACCAGGTGTTTCAGTTTCATTGTCCAACCCCTGTAAGTAAATTGAGAAACACCTTTGGCCATCTAGATCCACTTTATTCATTCATTATAGTAACACATTGCCACATCACATTTTGCATGCATTAAAACACTACATAGTAAAACTATCCACATGATATAATGGCCAAGCTGCTGCAAGCACAACAGGCTAATTGTATCATTTTCAAAACTACAGCAATCGGTCTCCTAAGTGTCTAAATACTTGCAGATAGTTTTTAAGAGATGATGCAACATGGGGGTAAATATCAATCTGTCAGGCAATGTATGTTGCAGGCATTTAAACTTAAATGCACATATTTTTATTACAACAGTTGTTACTGCTTTACATTTCAAATTTACAGTAATTATTTTATTACTTTAAACTTTAATTAAATAATAGAAAAATTATCGTTGCAAAATACTATATAGAATAAAAAAGATCTTATAAATGTAAAAAAAACAAAGAATGAAATGCAAGCTTTGTAATTTGCCGCTTGACTTCTCAATTCACTATTTGTTATGTTCATTTGTCAAACTCAGAGTGACACATTTCATTTTGACTAATTAGGCCCTACTACTGCTAAATTATTCACTGTATTTTCAATTAATGCCTTTAAAATCAGTTGGTGGACAGAAGTAAAGGAAAGGGGAAATCTGCATTTCAAAAACACCAGATGAAGCAAGAAAACATGAAAACAGGTTATCATCTAATAGGCTTTGAATATGTAGTAGACCCCCCCTTTGCCTCTCTGTCACACAGAAAACAGACAGGAGGCCAACTGAAATATCATGCTTGTTTGAAAGCTGTTGTGCTAATGGCAAGGCGTTAATTAACCAAGGCGTTTGCCCAAGCTGGGACGCTACTGTTAACAGGCAGAAAGTGGCAGCACTTGACCACAAAGTCAGGTCTGACTCTGGACTTTTTGAGGCTCTTGCATGACATTTGACTCTTCCATGTTGGGTTAATCAGCCTAGATGTCCATTGAGAGGAATCCAACCGTAAAAGCCACATCAGCACTCCCCTTGGCTGTTTGCTGTACTAAATAGCTCGTTTTGGCTCTGTAATTTGTGTCGACATACCTTTTCCCCTCAAGTGTGCCCATCAGAGGCTCAGAAAACCTGGTATGTATGGAAATGAGTGCAACCCCCAGGAGATGGAGGAATAGAGGTGTCACAGCCAATGAAACTAGTCTCACCCTGTTTGGGGTGCAATAACACATTTACTCTGAAAGCGTTTAACCAGTTTCAGTAAACTGCAGATAGCATATGGAACATCAGCCCTTAGATCCCCAGTGACGCTGATGATAGCGTAAATGATCATCACTGTGGCAACATGTAGTCAGTAGGCCCCACACCGGGTAAGCTATGGGTAGTTAACTGTCATTGTTCTGCGGATGGATGGCTGAGCTGCGTTCCAGAACGGTGACAACATACGTTGCTTTGTGCTCTGTTCAGTGCTGCCAAGAATGACTGGAGGCATCGGCGGCTCCTCTGCATTGCTCAGATCCTCATCTGTGCTCATGAATGCCTTTGAAAATATCTTGTGTGGGCGAGAAACCAGGCTAATGAAGACATTCTGCAGCGCTAATACCTTTATGTTTCACATTTATACAGTGATTTGTTAATTCATTGATGTTAAACATGTCCATGTCATTAACAGCAGCGTTTTTAGCGTCTTTAGATGAGTCCTGTAAATAAATCTTAATCTCTGCTGCAATGAATTTACTTCTTTCTCATTAAAAAATGCTTTTGTGCTGCAACTGATGTGCCATCAGTGGGCATCTTGGCTCTGATGGAAAGTATATCATCTAAGGTATGTCGATCAGCTTTGCTGATGGAATTCTGTGCCTTTTGGCATGTTGGGAAAAGAGCCACATTTTGGGTGTCTGCTTTGCTTGGGTAGCTCCATCTGGTCCTGGCACCGCTGTGCTTCGTCCCTACTCAGGAGTTCTGCATCATAGCTATGTGTTGGCAATTAGCAGATATGTTGTCAAGGCATCAGGCCACAGAGCGGCATTCTCCTTGTGTTTTTTGAATGGCTATTGTATGTATCTCTGTTTCTTTATTATAATTCTAAACACTTTTATGCCAACCTCTATATATGGTTAGGACCAAAGTCAAAGCAGACTCAAAATTTAGAAGTCTGGGAAATAACTTATTTTTACAAAATTAAAGGGGCGGCATAGAAGAGAAGTCCAAATGAGAGCATCTGACAATAACAGAGGTAACCAAGCAGAATATATAATGAAGGAGGTAATGACTAAAACCTGTTCTGCAGATAGAGTAAAGAGGAAACCGAAACAAACAACTTAGCAAACTAGGTAAACAAAAGCAGAATACAGAACATTAGGGTTAGGTAGTTTTTGACACTGTTAAGCCATCCATCAGTTACACTCTGATATACCATATCTGCTTTGAAAGACTTATGTTGTTTTCTCACTGCTTTACATATTTAGGGCATTTTAGGTGTTTTTAAAATATTTTCCCCATACATACATGCATTATCCTTTTGCTAATCTTGCTTAATCTTGGTCTACTTATTGGGGGTAGCCCACATTGGCTCCCAGCCCATCACAGGGTAAACGCAGAGACACAAAGGACAAACAGCCATGCATGCACACTCTTACATTCAGAGTGGCAAGCTAGCCTAAATTATGTCTTTGGAGTACCTGGAGAAAAGCTATGCATGCATGGTTGAGAGCGTGCACAGAGAATTCATTTTTTCATCTCTGATCATATAAGTGTAATAGATCACGAGTGATTCTGGAATGACAACGGTTGTGAAAAATACTTAAACAGGCCCAGTACCACCTTTGGCCCTGTCTCTCCCCTACTAAAGTAGTTTATAGATTGAAATTCATTAAATCAAGCTTTGCAAGGAGGCATCTCTTATATTTCTGGTCTCCAGTTCTGTTTAAACCAATCTTTACCTGGTCTTGCACAGAAAGGTCCATGCACTGATTTGAACATGGGATCTGTTATTTCACCATGCCGTCGTAGATTAAAGATAAAATAGGAAAATATTGTTTTTTCATTGCATGAAATCAAGGGACAAAGTTACAAGAAAAATGAATAATTTTATAGAAGCAAAATATAATATGATGATAGCATTACATGATCCACATCACCTCTACAGATTTTTTTGTAGGAAAGAGGCATTGCCCCTAACATGTTTAACCTGTGCTGCAAACATGAAACTTAATTACTTGATCCGAAAGTGCACACAGATGTAAGTAGGTGTTGTTACATGTCCCTCATCTTTCCAGATGTAAGTTTTTTTTACAGTATCGAGCTCTGCTTCTGCTCCTTTTTCCGTGGTGTGTCAAGCTGGTTCCACTAGGTCTACTAAAAAAGAATGGCGAAGGTTAATTTCTGGGGGGCTGAGAGTTTTTTTCCACTTAGCTTCCAGTCGGGCACAGTGTGTCTTTTTTACCTTACTAGAGTAAAGTCATACATACAAAGTTGCTTTGTTTTTCTCTTCTTTTTTTTTTTTTTTTTTTTACAAAATCAGGGATTTTAAGGTCTATTTAAATGTTTTTTTCACATTCTGTAGAACTGAACAGCTTCAACACTTAAAATCCAACTCAGATTGAACCAGTCCTATCTTGACCTCTTTCTAGGATTGACATGGCGGGACGACATTACTCAGCAGGTCATCTCCAGCGAGCTCTCCAAACTGAAGAACGTCCCTCTACGCCAGCAGAGTCCACCTCCGAGTCAGCTGGCAGCTTACAGCAGCTCCAGAAACAGGAAACTGAGGCCCACACAAGCGGAGCTGAGCAGAAACCTTCAGCAGTATCTCACAGGGTTGGGCTTTATGCCTCATGTTGACACAGAGCAACAACAAGGAGATCTACCAGTAATTCAGGTGAGATTCCAACACTTGATTTGACAGGTCTGCAATCAGACTTTTAAAACAATCAATCCATTTTCCAGATCACTTTATTGAAATTTGAAAGTGTAAGTTTTTAAACATATTTGAAGTAAGTATAAGATAAAACGAGTGACATACTTTTTTATTTTTGATATTATACTTCTTTCAATGAACCTTACAAAAGTATTTATAACCCTTAAACCTCCACATTTTGTGACAACACGCACAAATACAAACTTAACGTTTTTGGGAGGAATTTTTTGGGGTTGATAGAACTGCACAATTGTGAAGCGGAGGGGAAATATTTATGGACTTGACTTTTTTTTAAACAAATAAAACATCCGAAAACTGTGGTATGTATTTGTGTTCCACCTCTTTACTCTGATTTCCCTAGATAAAATCTATTGCAACCACTTCCCTTCACAGCTCAGGTAATTGATAAATAGAGTCCACATGTGTGGAATTTAATTTCGGTAAAAATACAGCTAAGGTTTGTTAGAGAAGATTAATGAACAAACAGTATCATGAAAAATAAGAAAAACACCTGACAGATCAAGGATAAAGTTGTGGATAATTTTAAAAGATGGTTAGGTTGAAAAACAATATCCCAAATTTTGAATATCGTTTGGAAAAGTAATACTGCATATCACCATTAACACACCATCCACATCGTGAGACTAGATGGTGGCAGCATCTTGATGTTCTCCGTCCAATCTGACTGAGCATAAGCTATTTTGCATAGAGGACTGGGGTAAACTTTCAGTCTCTAGATGTGCAAAGAGTTTAGAGACATCAAAAGGCTGCCTCTGTAATTGCAGATAATGGTGGCTCTACAAAATATAGACCGCTGAATACAAATGTACACAACACTTTTCAGATATATAATTGTAACAGATTTTGAAAGCCTTTCATTATTTTCTTCTGTTTTACTAATAAAACCAGTTTTTGTCGGTCTGTCACATAAAATTGCAATAAAATGTATTCAAGTTTGTAGCTGCATTCTGAAAAAATGTGATTCTTTATTAAATGTGAGTTATGAATACTTTTGCAAAGTACTGTATGTCTTCATTCTACATGCAACACCTTAACAAAACATTATTTATTTGGTGCTATAGTCAAAAAGGGCATCTTCCTATAATATTCCTTATGCAGAGAAGTCATTTACTGTCTTTTGTGTTTGTCCTCTTGTCCCTGCTTTGCCTTTGTTTCTTGCTTTCTGACCCCTCTCTCCCTCCAACTGAGTGGGGACCCTTTTTACACAAAGGTCCTCCATCACCCCTTTACATTATTCAACTATCATATTTAGGGTGGACGTCCTGCTTTGTGAGAGGTGTGCCTGGAATCTCTTATGTGCGAGCTGCTTCCTGCTGCTGTGTCACTGCATCCATAATGCAAAGTTAAAGAGTTCAGGACCTTCCTTATTGATGGAGCGGGGTCCTTTGTTGTGTGGCGTGATGGAGAGAGGCAAACATGGTTAGCATGAATGGTAGAGCACCTCCGTCTTGCTGTGCTAATGCCATTATGGGTCTTTCTGTATGCTGACAGCGGAAAGACTGACATTTTCTCTTTATACATTTGAAAGACAGAAAATGGCACCAAGGGAGAGAACTAGTATTAGTGCTGCAGTGACATGGATAATAATGCTTTTCAGTGCATCAGATGTACTGTATGCTGTGTGCGTGGGCTCGTATGACTCAGATGGAAAGAATGATTCCCCATCCTCACAGGACAAAATCACAAAAGAGAAGAAAGGACAAAATCACACAGTTTGGTGCCAGTATCAACTCCATCTTCATTGCCAAATGGTTAAAAAGACCTCTAAATGTCTGTGTACGTAGCAGCACATTGTTATGCAAATACATGTTTCATCATGTGTGAAACATAAACTCATAGGGGTAACTTTGAAATCATTTTTTTCTCCCCATTTAGATAAGGGATTGCTGCTACTTCTCATACTGGGGGGATCTGCTTTTAAAGTTTGTGGTGTGTTGTGAAAATGCATGAAATGACTCTTTGAGTGACACTATCTCATCTGGGATTTCCATAATGCAATTTCCAAGGGCACTTGTCTTTGATCTAGAATCCCTATTCATATCCTGTCCTGTCTGGTGGAGCCCAGGTTGCTTCGCTTCTTATTCTGAAGCTTGTCACATCAACTCTGACCCCCGCTGCAGCTCATTTGAAGTTCTTGTCGAGCCAAATAGTATTGAAGAGCCTAAGCCAGGTTGAAAATGTATCCAGTGAACGTTCGCACATCAGCTCTTCAACAAAAGTACAAAAGAAAACTGAAAGTTTGCAACCTAAGTTATTTTATGTTGATAACATAGGGATGTTTCCAAAGTCAAAATATAAAAGCTTAGAATGGTAAAAAAGGTATTTTCCATCTTAACGTCTGAAAATTATGTTAAAAAACCTAGCTCAATGTTCTAACATGCTATCTATATTATTTGACCCATTTTGTTTGCTAAAGGTCAAAATCTTGCCTTAGTGTGGTAGGATGTTACCTACATTATTTAGCGCATCAGTATGTGACACTTAAAATCAAATGTTAGCATGGTAACATGCTACCGGTCAACATGTCAAAATCTTACCATAGCGTGGTAACATGGTATCAATATTATGAAGAGGTATAACCGTTAATGCTAAAGGTCACAGTCTTATCTCATCGTGCACTTTAGCATCTGATGTTACAGAGGAAATCCTAGCTTAGCATTGTAACATGCTTATTTAGCACTTAGCCCAGCATTGTAATGTGGTACATATTTAATACTTCACAATTATAAAAATAATAATATTTATCTGATTAAAAAAATTATACATTTTTTTATAAATTTGAAGTATTTTAAATATATAAGGAAAGGGAATATACTAGAATCGAAACGGCCTCGAAACGATTCTAGCAAACCGTCCGGCGCCTCAGGAGGGGGAAGCAGTGCTTCGCCAACACTGTTTATAGTGGGGGTGGGAGGCTGCTGACCTCGACTGGGGACATTATCGGGCGGTGGAAGGAGTACTTCGAGGATCTCCTCAACCCTGCCATCACGCATTCCCTGGTGGAAACAGAGGCTGGGGACTCGGGTTGGACTCTTTCATCACCCAGGCTGAACTCACCGAGGTGGTTAAAAAGCTCCGCGATGGCAAGGCTTCGGGGGTGGATGAGATCCGCCCTGAGTACCTCAAATCTCTGGATGTTGTGGGGCTGTCATGGTTGACATGCCTCTTCAACATCGCATGGCGGTCGGGGACAGTGCCTCTGGACTGGCAGACTGGGGTGGTGGTCCCCCTTCATAAGAAGGGTGACCGGAGGGTGTGTTCCAACTACAGGGGGATCACACTCCTCAGCCTCCCTGGTAAGGCCTACGCCAGGGTATTGGAGAGGAGAGTCTGGCCGATAGTGGAACCTCGGCTTCAGGAGAAGCAGTGTAGTTTTCGTCCCGGCCGTGGAACACTGGACCAGCTCTATACCCTCTACAGGGTACTCGTGGGCTCATGGGAGTTTGCCCAACCGGTTCACATGGGTTTTGTGGACCTGGAGAAGGCATTCAACTGTGTCCCTCGTGATGCCTTGTGGGGGGTGCTTCAGGGGGCCCTTTATTAGGGGCCATCCGGTCCCTGTACGAGCGGAGCAGGAGTTTGGTCCGCATTGCCGGCACTAAGTCATACCTGTTCCCGGTGCATGTTGGACTCTGGCAGGGCTGCCCTTTGTCACCGGTCCTGTTCATAACTTTTATGGACAGGATTTCTAGACGCAGCCAAGGGCCGGAGGGGGACTGGTTTGGGGACCAGTGGATTTCGTCTCTTCTTTTGGCAGATGACGTGGTCCTGCTGGCCCCCTCTAGCCAAGACCTACAGCATGCTCTGGGGCGGTTCGCAGCCGAGTGTGAAGCGGCTGGGCTGAGGATCAGCTCCTCCAAGTCAGAGGCCATGGTACTCAACCGGAAAAGGGTGGCTTGTCCTCTTCAGGTTGGAGGGGAGTTCCTGCCTCAAGTGGAGGAGTTCAAGTATCTCGGGGTCTTGTTCACGAGTGAGGGAAGAATGGAGCAGGAGATCGATAGACGGATCGGTGCGGCTGCCGCAGTAATGGGGGCGCTGTGCCGGTCCGTTGTGGTGAAGAGAGAGCTGAGCCGAAAAGCGAAGCTCTCGATTTACCGGTCGGTCTATGTTCCTACCCTCACCTATGGCCATGAACTGTGGGTCATGACCGAAAGAACGAGATCCCGGATACAAGCGGCTGAAATGAGCTTCCTCCGTAGGGTGGCCGGGCACTCCCTTAGAGATAGGGTGAGGAGCTCGACCATTCGGGACGGGCTCAGAGTAGAGCCGCTGCTACTCCACATCGAAAGGAGCCAGTTGAGGTGGCTCGGGCATCTATACCGGATGCCTCCTGGACGCCTTCCTCGGGAGGTGTTCCAGGCACGTCCCACCGGGAGGAGGCCCAGGGGACGGCCCAGGACACGCTGGAGGGACTATGTCTTTCGGCTGGCCTGGGAACGCCTTGGGCTCCCCTCGGAGGAGCTGGAGGAGGTGTCTGGGGAGAGGGATGTCTGGGTGTCTCTGCTGAGTCTGCTGCTCCCGCGACCCGGTCCCGGATAAAGCGGAAGACGACGAGTACGAGTACGAGTACGAGTACGAGTACGAGTACGAGTACGAGTACGAGGGAATATACTATACATATTCTGATATGTGACCACAAATTCTAGCTTCAACAAGCCTGATTTCTGGAAAAAATAGCTGAAAACCTACGTAAAATTACATAGTATCTGTCTTACTAACAAAGTCTGACTAACAGATAAGACATTTTAGTTCATTAGATTCATGAAATTTTGGTTCACTATCAATGAAAATGCTGTTCAAAATATTAATATCTGACTGCTAAAACTGTGTTGCAGAGCGAAGATTTCACACCTGATGCTCTGAAAAAGCCCATCAAGCCAAAACCAAAGCAGGGCTGGAAGGAGACCACCATCTACAGCCTTCAGAAAGGAGCTGGCCAACCTCCAGTCACCAAAGTCATTACCAAGAGTGGAGATGGCAGACATCCCAAACTAAGTACGACATACGCGAGCCCTGAACCTGACAGGAGCAAGCTCCTTTCCAACCATCTGCAGCAGCTTCTTCCAGGGGCATCAGGCACTCAGCAGGGCGTTACTGGTGGAGGGCCTGTATGGCCAAAGGGGAAACTCCACTACCTGAACTACCTGCAGCCTGCACAGAACGATCATGCAGACCCACAGATTGCTTTTGGCTCCAATACTGCAAAGCCTAATCTTGACAGACTGCTCTTCAAGGCTGGCTCAAATTGGCTCCCTGCAAAAAACCCTCATGGTGTCATGGATGGTAGGTTCAGCTGTTTTTTAGCGTTTTTTATTCTGCACCATATATGCTTCTTTACTATTTTTGTTTCATTCAGAACAGCAAAGGCTGTTATTTCAAATGTACATACACTCAAAATCTGGGTGAATATCATATCAATTATGGTCCTTATCCAGGTTTGAACAATCATATGACACAACGTCAGTGAATTTTGAATACAAGAATTGGGTGCTTGAGATTGAATGTGTTGCTCAAATCCAACAATTTGACCCCTTGCCGATTGGAGCAAATCTTCAGAAGAGTCACTTGAGTGCCTGGGTTATACAACCAGCAATCCAACTTTAAAATAGAATTATTCTGTGCAATTTATATTTTTTATCATCTATTCTCTTTTTTGTGTGTCCAGATCATCTCATCCGCAATGCAATGAACCAGCTGGGGAGGCACAGTCTTAACATAGAGGCTTTGATGGGCAAAGACCTGGACCAACTGACTGAGGTCATCACAGGAGCTCTGCAGGAGGCGGATGAGGAGCGGCTTACTGATGGGGCCAAGCCAGGACCCGGAGCTGGAAACTCCAGGGGGGAGATGAGGGTTAACCAGGAGCCACTGGCAGAAATGCTTCTGAATCAAGACCAAGATGTGAAATCAAATGAAGGCCCGGATCTAAACCCAAACGAAGCTCTGAAATTAAAACAGCAAGGTTGGTATTTGTGTTGCTGGGAAAAAGAAAAAGCAGGGCAGACTTCCAAGTTTTGTTTAAGTGATTTAAGAGTACAAGGCATTGCTTGTTAATAAATGCAATGGCTAAAGCATGGCTTTGTTCATATAATTCTCATACAAAATGCTGCCAGATGTATTTCTCACTCTTTCAGTTTTCTGTCATAACTTGTTTTTTGCTGCTGAACACAAATGGGGAACCTTGATTTGGGCTCATTCTACTCACATACACTGCCGGCCAAACGTTTTAGATACACTTTCTTACTTGATGGGTCTCTTTATTTTCATGACTATTTACATTGTAGACTCTCACCAAGGGCAACAAAACTGTAAATTATATAGGAAACAAAAAGTGTGAAATAACTCAATTTTTATTTTGCTATATAATTCCATATTTGTTCACTCACGGTTTTGATGCCTTCAGTTAGAATCTACCTACTATGTAAATAGTCCTAAACATAAAGAAGACCATTAAATGAGAACTTGTTTCTAAAACGTTTGACCAGTAGTGTACATTGTGTTTGTTTCCAGGCCAACGAGTAGACGGTGCAGACAAAGAGTCCACTGACAAGGTGAATTATAAATTACTCTGCTACAAAACAAATTGGTTTCTGTGGGAACGAGATGTGTCCAAGATTCAGTTTTATTTACTTATACCTGCTGCTTAAAAGGGAGGATCTAAAAAGTTGAAAATTGAAACTTGAAAGACAGCTCATTCCTGCACAATCTTTGATTTGTCTCAGCATTTTTGGCAAATCTCTTGGTTGAATGTAAACAAGTGAAACCATTGAATGTGTTCTTTATTATTTACAAGCAAGAAATCTTGTGATTCGTCCTTAAAACTGCAGTCTCAGAAATTATTAAATATGTAGCACAAATTAATAATTAATAATTAACTTTTTAATGGCTACCTCTGTTAAACTTCATAAAACATATTTGGAGAGAAAACCAAATGTCCTCTTGATTCTAAAAGTAAAATTGTTTTTACTCAAAACAGCATGGTGCCATATTTTCCAAGCTGCTAGACTACCTCAACATGGAGCCCTTTGGTGGTGCTCCAGAGGTCAAGAGTGGGCCACCAGCTCCTCTCCAGAAAATGGTTGGACTGGAGAGCGTCCACAGCATAACGAAGCAGGGCCAAGTTCCTGCCCCCTACCGCTCAAAGGAGAAGATCGTGACCAACCCAGCAAAAGATAGGTCCACCCTGAGGTTGCTTGCCGGAGCAGAGGGGCCTGATGCGAGGGTGGACTCTGAGATCCAGAGGTGGATGCAGGGGGACCAGGCCCCAGTGGGGGATGTACAGCCAGAGGAGGCGCAGAAAAATGACATCAAGATTAAAACTCAGCTGATCCACGTGGGAGTGAAGGAGTTTTCCAGCAGAGGGAAGGACAGACACTTTGGCTACATCATCACCAACTCAGAGTAAGCCCCATTTTCCTCAAGATACAATGCAGTACTGTGCTTCAAAAATAGACTGCTTGATATAAACTACTATTTTAAGATTATTTAATTTAATAAATTTGTGTGGAATTGGATTAAAACTGGGCAAACCTAATTTGGTGTGGACAGATCCAATGTAGGTTGCAAAAGTTTTAAGTCATCCCTAATTTAATTGCTTCCAAGAAGTCAGCCTTTTTTTGTGTTCCTGTAAATTTTGTTCTTGATCTGGAGTCTTACATGTTTTCTGGAGATCTTTTAAACATTTTTTTCTTTTCTGTCTGGTCCTTGTACCTGACCATGACAGCATATTATGCAGAAAATAAAAAAAATAACAAGAGTACATGGAGAAATGCTAACACAAGTTTTTGATGATCCATCATCCTTCATCCGATTCATCCTCTGTATGTTTTTTATTACTTTAGCTAAATAAATGGGAAAACATTGATACCCAGCTGATGGTAACCCAGTGCCAAAAGATCCTCAAAATTGTTTCGTTGCTAAGTTGTTATATGTATAGACCCATCAGTGGTTCATCCCTTGTGTTTTGGAGCTTTCTTGTACCTTAATGATTCAAATGTTGGAATAAAACCTTTAAAAACTCCTTTAAAAAGTTTGAGAAGGTTCAAAACAACTAGATCACAAGAAATTCTGTCTGTGAAGAAATGAAAAACATCTCAAGACTTTTGCATATTCCTATGTCATGAATGCTCTGACAATAGACATTTGTACATTATTTCTGATGATTAGTTTAGCAAGTGTAACTGGTTAAAACAGGCTGATCCTATGCCCCGCCATTTGATTGAGACAGTCTTCAAGATCTTTATGACCATTTAAATGTGCATGGATCATAGAAAGGGTGTTACAAGACAGTAATGATGCTATATTTCTTATAGTCCAGTCAATTAGTATGTGGAAGTGAGGGGTCAGACATTTCATTTTGATTGTAACCTGGCACAGTCTCAGCTTGCATAACAGTACACACAGTGAACTGATCACACGCTGAAGTCTGAATTTGTTTTTTTATTAGTCTCACTGCGATCACTGTTACATTAATTTTAAACCCTATAACCCACTTAAAGATTTCTTTATGCTCTTCTCATTTCTGAAGCACATCTTGCCAGCTGGAAGAATACATATAGCTTTTAAACTGCAGCTGAAAAGCTCAAAACTTCCTCCAGCCCTGTTCCAGAGTGGGCAGTACTGATTTCTCTGTGCGAAGCACCTCGATGTTGTGCTGTTTATTGGGATGTGGAGTGTAGACTAATCATTGCAGCTTCCCGGTAAGATTTTTTTGGACGTAGCCAGAGCAGTAATGGAACACGATGTACGTCGCTGCCAACAGCGTTACAATACCTTACTTTGAGGGTTGGTATCCTTGTAGTTATAAGGTTGTAGCCTTGGCATGGCCTGTCAACTGTTACATCCACGCTGCACCACTCAACATGTTGCCCCCTTGGCCTCTCAGCGACAGTTTAGTGCATTTGTAAAACTGTTGTGGAACTTCTACACTCTAATCATGGAAGGGTGCTGTCCTAATCAGGGGTGAAGGGGGCCTCATACTCTTAAATGTTATAGAAGGATTATTGCTGTGGCCAGTTTTCTTGTTGCCTCTGCATGTGGACATAGTTTTAGTAAATTAAACAATATTGTGAACTAATGTCTATTTATAACAATGTCAAATTTGGATCCATGGAGTTGTAGATTTAAAGAAACATTTACTCTTTACAGTGAGTGCTTCAGTTAATTTGAGGAGTGACAGTATTACAATAGGCTTGAGATGATATTTTGCATGAAAATGGCAGCTGTCCAAGATAATGCAGGATAATTTAGGCATCATTTTGTGTGAACTACATTTGCTGCATGTTTTCTGTTGCTGTATTTCATACACATTATAACACAATAAAATCACACAATTTCTAAAGTTGCACCATCAGACGTAAAAGTCCTTCTGTTATTCTTATACCTGGCTTGACGCTCTTCTTTGTGCTGTGGTGTTTTGCTTCTGACATACTAATGGACTTGTTTCAAGTACACTCATTTTAGCACCAAGCATATGTCTGCTTTGTTTGCTTACTCACAAAGCCTTTAAAAGCTCCATTTCTGTCAAAGCCACCTACATATTCCCATCTTTATGGAAAAGGATGCTGTGGGTTGGACTCTTTTGTGTGTGCTGTACCTGATTACAATACCGGAGATGATAAATCCCTCAGTGTGAGAGCATTACTGTGCAGCATTACAGCCTTAATGATGATACTTTGTGGGGAAGAGGAGCCATGTTTCTGCCTCTCCTTCTGTCTTACCTCTTACTCGGCTCCGTCTCGACAGAGATAAGTTTCTATCGACTCTGTCTTTGTCCGTGGCACTCTCTCAAATCTCTTTATGGTGTTATCATATCCGGTGTCAGTAGGTTGTCCTTCACCTGATCAAAACATGCAGCCTCTTCAAGGTCCGATACGGGTCCAGTCCTTGTCGCCGTATTGCCGTACAAATAGAAGGAACAGATTAACACACAGTATATATCGAAAAAGAAACCGGTCACCTTCTTAATGAAACATCTTTACCTCCTTCTTCCTTCTTTCTCCGCTGTCCAATCAGCAGTCACTGACCGTGGACCTGTAAAGGTGTCTCTGCATTTGCTGCAGATGTCATGACTGCACAGTTGTTATGCCCTTATTCCTCACACCCTGCTGTGAGGCCACACAGACCTGCTTATCCAACAGCTTCTGACATTGTGCTGGTTGCAGAGAGGGGGTGGGGGGAGAGATGTAGGAAGAAGAAGCATAGGGGTGGTAAGTGTGGAGGTATTAGAGAGCGGGGTGGAAAAGGTATGGATTCTGGAGAATGAGAAAGAAAACCCCAAGGGAGAAAATGCTAGCATCAACAACCAAGTCACTCCTGAAGTTGCTCGAATTACCGCGGAGGAATGGGGACGTGTCTGGAATTGCTTTGGTGGAGCTTTAACTTCTAAAACTCCTCAGAAATTGTGGAAGAAAGAACTTTGCACTCTCTTAAGTTCAGAGAAAATCAGCCACTTAGGCAAAATGCACTGTTATAGTATCTACTAGAGAATGTGGCGAAGGTGCAAATACAGACCAAGCAAAAATGCATAAGCATAAGCTGATGTAACTAACAATGGACCACATACTGTCCCTTGCAAAAGTATTCATATACCTTGACCTTTTTCTTATTTTTTCATGTTACAAGAGTACCTTTTACGTTTTATATCATAGAAAATATAAAAGGTACTCTTTGATAGACCAAGACAAAGTAGCACATAAGGAAACTTTTTACCTAATAAATCATCCTAAACATACCATCCCTACAGTGAGACATGGTGGTGACGGCATCATGTTCTGGGGCAGACTTTTCTTCAGTAGGAAAATGAAATATACAGTCAGAACTGCAATGGGATGCTTTAAAACAAAGCATATTCATGTGTTAGTATGGTCCAGTCAAAGTCCAAACCTAAATCCAGTTGAGGAGCTGTGGAAAGACGTAAAAATTGCTAGTCACAGATGCTCTCCATCCAAAATAATTGTCAAAACCTTCAGTCTCTAGATGAATCACACCCTGAAATTCTTGCAGCTGTAATTATAGCAAACATTAATTTTACAATGTAGTGTGAAAAAATGTAAAAAGTTCAATGGGGTGTATACAGGGGTTGGACAATGAAACTGAAACACCTGGTTTTAGACCACAATAATTTATTAGTATGGTGTAGGGCCTCCTTTTGCGGCCAATACAGCGTCAATTCATCTTGGGAATGACATATACAAGTCCTGCACAGTGGTCAGAGGGATTTTAAGCCATTCTTCTTGCAAGATAGTGGCCAGGTCGCTACGTGATACTGGTGGAGGAAAATGTTTCCTGACTCGCTCCTCCAAAACACCCCAAAGTGGCTCAATAATATTTAGATCTGGTGACTGTGCAGGCCATGGGAGATGTTCAACTTCACTTTCATGTTCATCAAACCAATCTTTCACCAGCCTTGCTGTGTGTATTGGTGCATTGTCATCCTGATACACGGCACCGCCTTCAGGATACAATGTCTGAACCATTGGATGCACATGGTCCTCAAGAATGGTTCGGTAGTCCTTGGCAGTGACGCGCCCATCTAGCACAAGTATTGGGCCTAGGGAATGCCATGATATGGCAGCCCAAACCATCACTGATCCACCCCCATGCTTCACTCTGGGCATGCAACAGTCTGGGTGGTACGCTTCTTTGGGGCTTCTCCACACCATAACTCTCCCGGATGTGGGGAAAACAGTAAAGGTGGACTCATCAGAGAACAATACATGTTTCACATTGTCCACAGCCCAAGATTTGCGCTCGTTGCACCATTGAAACCGACGTTTGGCATTGGCATGAGTGACCAAAGGTTTGGCTACAGCAGCTCGGCCGTGTATATTGACCCTGTGGAGCTCCCGATGGACAGTTCTGGTGGAAACAGGAGAGTTGAGGTGCACATTTAATTCTGCCGTGATTTGGGCAGCCGTGGTTTTATGTTTTTTGGATACAATCCAGGTAAGCACCCGAACATCCCTTTCAGACAGCTTCCTCTTGCGTCCACAGTTAATCCTGTTGGATGTGGTTCGTCCTTCTTGGTGGTATGCTGACATTACCCTGGATACCGTGGCTCTTGATACATCACAAAGACTTGCTGTCTTGGTCACAGATGCGCCAGCAAGACGTGCACCAACAATTTGTCCTCTTTTGAACTCTGGTATGTCACCCATAATGTTGTGTGCATTTCAATATTTTGAGCAAAACTGTGCTCTTACCCTGCTAATTGAACCTTCACACTCTGCTCTTACTGGTGCAATGTGCAATCAATGAAGACTGGCTACCAGGCTGGTCCAATTTATCCATGAAACCTCCCACACTAAAATGACAGGTGTTTCAGTTTCATTGTACAACCCCTGTAGATTTTTGCAAGGAACTGTATGCCGTAAATGATCTTGCACTGAATGCCCAGGCCTCAGTGAAGTTGTTTCCCTTCTTATTTCACATTTCTCTTTTATATGGAATGGAGACAAAATTTAAAGTATGTCTCACCATGATCCATGACCTACTGTTGCATTTCACCTTGCAGTCACCTGGCAGCGATTCCCAGTGATTCCTGGTTAAGCCATCAGAAAAAAGAATAGCTTGTCTGATAGAGATTGTGAGGATGCGCCTCTCATTTCCCACGTATGAAGTGCGGCGTCCGGCAGATTGGCTTTGTTTGGTCTATTTTCTCCCTGAGTGAGAAAGCAGCCACGGACTGAGCTGAGATGAGGCATGGCTTTATCAGACCACCATTACACTTCACCTCCATTCCATTTGCACCTTATTATTCTCATCTTAACGTGAAGGCGCGTGCGTGGCCCCCGTCCCCATGTGTTTGCGTTCCGTTTTTTATTTGTTGAGGGTGTGGAGCGTGCACGATTGGCGAAAATGTCAATGCAGAAGGAAGCAGAAAGATGAGAGAAGGAAAAGAGAGAGAAAGAAGCATCTGTATGATGCAGCCATTACACCTCATGCAGGTTCCATTTGCACCTTATTGTTTGTTTCATTGCTAGAAAAAAGCAAGTGATTTAGCAAACCTGGAGAGGCAGCTGATCCCTTTTCCCTCAACACAATGCTTTGTGTGTGTGTGTTTTTATTTGTGATGGTCTGCAATATGCTCTTTATTGTTTTGCAGTACATCCACTCAGACAAGCATGCATTGTGCTTGTGTAATGACCCATTTGCAGGAATGAAACGTAGCAGCATCTTCCTTAAAAAAAACCTGTATTTTAACAGCTTAATATTTGGGTGTCTCTCTTAGCTCCATCAACAATGACCGAGCCTCGGACCTGATGGAGCGGCTGACCCGGAGGCTGAATCTCCACGCTGCAGACCTCACGCAGCTCTCGTATGTATAAACACTGATTCATCTCGCAGATTACACCGAAAATGATTATTAATCTCATTTTAAGCATTTTCAAATTTATTGGAGTCTTTGAGCTTATGGGAACAGGGTGACGGTTCTTCAAACCCTGAAAGAATTGTTTATGCAAAAACAGAAAAGTGCAAGAGTCTGTTGGCGTTTGTTGTTTTTCTGACCTTTTGGGTTGTTTGACTTCGTGCAGTGAGAGAAATCAGGCCTAATTACCCCCAGACCCACACTGATGTCTCTGCTGTATTCAAAACAGCACCGCAACACTGCCACAGCACCTCTTGTCAAAAAGCAGCTGCACAGCCGTCAAACGATTCTAAGTTAAAGGCAAAAAGAGGAAACTGGAAGTAGTAGTGGATACAGAGCAAAGGACTCCATCAGGAGGCGGTTAATGTAATAACAAACGAGTGAACTGTCCTTGAACCTGGACTGATTTGTGTTTTTAACATGGTTCTTCTGCCTGCTCAGTGTCAGACCGCGTAGGAGGCAGAGGAGATGTGTTCATCTGAGATCTGATGAGCCTTTTGAAATGTTCGTGCAGGAAGAAGTCAAGTCTGCGTGGCTCAGTAACACCTGCAGCATGAGAACAACAAAGCCAGACGACTCTGCAGTGTTCATGCCAAACACTCCAACACAAGATGCAGAATATTCTGGCTTACATAGTGGTTCCTAAATAAAAACACACTGACCTTAACATTAGCGCCAGATGCTGAGGTATTCAGAGCCCTAGCTTTTTAGTCCAGCCTCCACATTTAGTGCTTCAGAGCCAAAACACAGCGACGTAAAATATAGCTGGCAGCAATTTTGTTACTTTTGTTATTACTCCTGTCATTTCACATCACTTGGAATCAACTCCTGAAGAACGTCATGATTAATGCCGTCTTTCTTGATGTCGATGAAAGGTCTGAGGCATTATTGAGCCGAACTCTCTTTCAGAAAGCGCAGATGTGAACTTCTCACATGTAAATTTGATAGAACCACCTAATCAGAGTTACAGTTCCAGCATTAAAAGTCATTTATGTCAAAGTCGTGCAAAAGGTCTTAAAGCTAAAAACCAGTTTGTTTCAAAATGGTATACATTTAAAACCAGATATGTACAGACACAGATTAAAAAGACAACTGACTGAAATTAAATCAAGCAAACACAGGGCCAACACATAACAACAACCATTTACACAAACACTTGCACGAAAAGTCTGCGATCTCTAGTTTACCAAACATGCTTTTTGGCCATGGAACAATACTGAAGTCATTGCAGAAAACCAAGAGCATGCAAATTTCACAAAAAATGTCCCTGACTAGGATTTAAAACAGCAATATTGTCCACCATATTCCTGCATCATGTGATACATTGCCTGAATTCTCTTGCCAGGTTCCGGTCCGGCATTTTTACATGTAAACAAAACAGGTCTCTTGTAAAATAAAAATGGTTAAAACACATGGGGGATGGGGGGAAAGGGGAGGAAATCCAGTCATCTTTCAATGATTAGAGGGATGACCTGAAGTAGTGGACTCTGATTATTAATACCAGTATTTACCTGTCTTGTCATTTACACTGCAACATAGGAAGTGAGAGGACATTAGTTGGGTATGTGACTATTTTCAAGTAGTTTACAAAGTGAAAAGAGCATGCCTGCAGGTTTTCAGTGGTGCTTTAAATTTACACTCTTCAGCTTCATGCATCTTTATTCAATGTGTGTTAAAACCAAAAGAAAATAATCCACTGATTACAGGAATATTTCAGATTCTCTTTGAGGGCATGTTTATGTGCACCAGCTGAAGTCACTAAAAGGACATGAACATGGCAATGTGTTGCGCTGTTTGGCTCCACATTTAATCAGATTCAATTTAACAGAAAACAAAAAGATGTAGCTGCTTTAACTCCAAAACCAGTTTCTTTGAAAATACAGCCCTGACACAGGCAGAAGTCATCTGTAAATGGAATAGTTTGCTGAAGAGTGCCTTTCATAAGAGCCTGAGCTCAACTCCATAAAGCCCTGCACCACTATCCCCCCTCCACCAAACTTTATATTTGACACAATGCACTCAGGCAAGTGTCGTTCTCCTTGCAACTGTCAAACCCAGACTCGTCCACTGGATTACCGGACAGAAAGGCTCGATTCATCACTCCAGAGAACACGTCTCTAATGCTTTAAAGTCTAGTGGGCTGTACATCACTGCATCTGACGCTTTGCATTGCACTTGGTGATGAAAGGCTTGGATGCAGCTGCTCAGCCATGGAACCCTGTCCCATGAAGCTTTCTATGTTCTTGAGGTAACCTGAAGGCCACATGAAGCTTAGAGCTCTGTAGCTACTAAATCTGCAGAAGGTTTTGCCTCAGCATCCTCTGACCCCACTCTGTGATTTTACATGGCCCACCACTTAATCGCTTTCTGTTGTTCCCTTTCACTACCACTAGCTGACCATTGAATATTTAGCCACGAGGAAACTTCAGGACTGGACTTTTTGCACAGGGGGCATCCTATAAAGGTCTCATGCTGGAATGCAATGAGCTCCTGATAGTGACCCATTCTTTCACTTGTGCTTGTAGTCTGTATGGATTTACTGGATTTTATACACCAGCGAGCATGAAAGTTATTGGAACAGCTGAATTAAATGATTTGGAGGGGTTACCCAATACTTTGGCAATGTAGTGTGACTTAAATAAGTGTTCATCAGAGATTCTATTTTAGAATACCTTTTGGAAATTATTGAAACCAATCCCTAATAACAGAAAAGACATTCTCTTTGCAAATGAGTCATGTTTCTTTATCTTTACATCCACTGGCACTGATGAAGGGACTATGTTACAACGTAGTACAGAATTTCTAAAAGAAGTTTGCTGCATTATGTCAGTGTGTTACAGTTAACCTGGTTTAAAAGCCAATCTCAAATGAAGTTTGTTTCGCTTCATTAGCTGGTTCCGTGTTTTTCCGCTGTGTATTTGCACCTTAGATTTTCTCTTTACTGTCCGGAAGGAAAATAGAGAAAATGTACTCTTTGTCTGGCTTATTTACCGTTACTCTTTTCAATTTTTACAAAGTAATGAAAGCACATTCATGTTGAGATAGCCAAGGCGAAGGACATAACTCAAGCTTTTTGTGCACCTCACGGAATGCGTGCAATAGGTAAGTGTTTGAAAGCTACTGTATGAATATGTGTCTGCTGGGAGAATGAGAGCCGGGTCAGAGCAAGCCTTCCTGCATTGTGTGGAGGGTTGAGATCGTCATTTTCAGCAGCTCTGATTAGTCTTGATAGATGAAAAGAAACACTCAAATATGACGAAAGGACAGGATTTTCAGAACAGAAGGTTAAGATGTGTAGGTTTTTTTCAGTTCAGTTCAGGGTTCCTATATGTTATTCGTGTAAAAACTCTAGAGTGCTTTACGGCGGTCTTAAAATACAAAACTTCACTATCAATTACAGTTGTCAGGCATTAAATAAGGACCCTGCAAATACCAGAGAATAGAAGGAATGACAAAAGGAATGAGGGAAGTAGGAACACAAGAAAGAAAGAAGGACACAAAAATAGGAATCCAAGAAAGGAAGGAAAAATAACAAGGAAGAAAGGAAAGGAAGGAAAGGAAGAATGCAAGGAAGAGAGAAAGGACACAATAAAGGAAAGGAAGGACATAATGAAGTTGAGAAAGAACAAACTCAAGAATGGAAAGATACACAGAAGGAAGGAGGGTAGGACACAAGGAAGAAAAGAAGGGGAAATGTAAGCATGAGGAAGCAAAGATTTACCCCATGATGGACAGAGGACAGGAATCAAGGGAGATAGGGGGGAAGGAAGGAAGGAAGAAAGGAAGGAAGGAATGTTTAGACAAGAGAATAACAAATACAGTCTTATTGTGTTAAGATGGCTCTCATCATTACAGTTATCAGGGAATAACATTTTCTTTAAACGTAAGTTCTTGATGTACCGCCTTCAGATGACGTAAGTGTTTTACTCACCAATAACACTAGGGGGAGTTGGACATACACTCACAAGTCTGTGCTCACACAGTCTGTGAAAGAGACATTTACCCCCCCTGACAATACAAACCGTCGCGCACACAGACACTCATCATGTCCCACTAGCAAAGCTAAAATGAAGTCCAGTATCACACATTCAGTAACACAAGAAGCAGTCGGAATTCCTCCAGATAACTTATCTATCTTAGCTTCATCTCCCAACTACAGCAGTGTTTTCCCCCTCAGTATATTTAAATAATATTGGTAAGGCCCAAGAGAGCAAGACAAAAAAACAGGTCAATTCAATTTGAGATGCATTGAGATCTCAGTCAGTGCACCCTTAGCTCGGGAGAATGGAGGCAGGGGTAAAGATTGTGGAAACATTGACATTTACGAGAGCAAACTGGAGCCCAGGTGAAGGTGCTGTCGGGGGAAGGGCATATTTCTTTTCAGAGCAGTGTGTTTTCCTTTCTGCCTGTGCCCGAGCATGTGTATAATCATGTTCATAAATGCATTGTTGCATGGTTGGGTCTGTCTGTTGAGAAGTATTGGCTCATATTTCGCTCCTGGCTGGACCAGTGGAGCTGGAGCTGACTGATGGAGAGTGGGTCTGGGTCACAGCTCTCTGGCAGTCTGATGAATCTACTTTTATGTCGCACAGTCTGGCAGGTAGTACACTAAAAATGTATATGCACTTTCCAGGACATAACAGAGCAGATATGATGACATAGTGAAGGGCTGGGGTGGATTTAGGCAGGTAGAAAAACGAGACATGCATAGGTTGGTCACAGCTACTGTATAGCCAAAGGCTGTACATAAAATAAATGCTGTCAGTAAAATATAGTTATATGTACCTTGTCATAGAGTATTATTTAGTTTGAATAGTGAGCTTTGCATGTATAGTCCTTTGATAAACAATATTGAAACACACCTAGGACCTATTCCTGTGTTCTTGACAGTTCATCTTCCTTTAAAAGATATCATATGTAATAGCCTACTTCTTAGCAGACCTCTGAGTCTTGCTTGAATTATTCTAGATTACTACACTTTAATACACATTTTCACATTGTCTTTTTTGAAGAAGTTGTTATGGTTAGAAATATTTTAATAGTGGAGTACTGCTGAGCTGCTAACAGAAAGTAGTAGATAGTAGGTATATCAGGATCCCATGGCATATTACAATGGCAGGTTATTTTTGTCAAAGTAAAGTCCAGCTTTGAAAAAGAGTGCATTAAGCATAACACCCTTGCTGTTTGTCAGGACTAATGAACACAAGTACTTGTTAGGTATGTACTTAAAAGTGAAGGGGTTCTTAAAGGTTTTAAATAAACCTTTGACAAATGGTCAAATTTTATTTAATTATTTATTATTTAAAGTGATTTAAAAATTGTAAATGGTGACCTTCCCAAAATACGTTGTGATCCATCCAATGTGATGTTTTTGCTTTTACTTTTCTCACTTGTGTTTGTATTTTGGTTACTTTGGGGTTTTCAACATTAAAAGATTTCATATCAGTTGATTCCTTTTGTGTTGACTTTCTAGTTCTTTCTTGTGTTCTGTTCTCTGTGTTTTGATTCTAATGTTAGTATTAGTCTTTAGCTTTGGTTAGTAAGAACTTTTTTTGTCCTGTTTAATGCTAAATGATCCCAAATATATTTATGCTTCACTAAATTAGGTGTGCATAAACAGCCAGTTATAAGAAAAATATGTTTTTTCTGTATAAAGAACATTTGAACTGAATTATTTGATTGTTAAGATGTCCTTTATTAAAATATTATCACTGAATTTTCATGCTAAATAATAATTTCAGTTTAAATAATAAGGAAAAATGTGGCAATACCACAGAGACAATGTTCTAATTATCATAATGAAGTTACTGAAAGTGCCTAAAATGTAACTTCACAAAGGTTTTATAGCTTCCATTCAGCTGCTTTAAACAGATAATATGTAGCGGAAAATTGCAGAGCGACTTACCGAGTTCAGGCTGTGGTCAACAGGGAAACAAACTTCAACTGCAGCCTATCAAGCTTTGCTATTCTTTAAATGCCACAGTGTATGTCAAAATAAGCTAATTTTTGATGAACTGGCTGCATCCTGCAACAATTTTATTGTGATTAATGTTAAAAAAATGGCAACTTTCTGCTCTCACCTTCTCCCTTTACTTTGCTGGTTGCACCATGCATTGTAGGGTACGATGTTGCCCTAAATCTGCAGAAAGGTTAATTGATGGATCCTTGATAAAATGACCAAAAACACATCTTGGCAGTTTGAGTGTACTTTCCTTGATTCGTACATAGGATTGGAACAGTACTTGGTCCGCTGAGTTTCACAAGCATGCAAATGTACAAGTACTGACAAGAAGAAATAGTTTACACCTACAATACTGGATACATATTGGATAGTGAACTCAGGGTTCTCAGTGACTCCAAACCTCCCCAATTCCAACTTCATGGGGCATTCATGTATTGCTGCCACCATGGAACCCAGAAAATAAGACTTCAGAGTACAAGGCAAACGAATCATCAGGTTTATTAGGTGATACTGTCCAGCCCAAAATTATTCATACCCCTGGCAGATTTAGGTTATAGTATTCTTTTAATTTTACCAACATGCTTCTTTGACTTAAAGTAAAATGAACATTTTGGAATGACCCCGCCAGGGTCCCGACTTGAATCTGATACAGAACCTTGTGTTTCTAACTTGCATTTAAAACAAGTTGTGTTTTTGCCTCTAAATTGATTTCATAAAATTTGCCGTATGGGGTTTTCAAATATACTCAAAGGACTTGTTAACAAGCTGAATCCTCAGCTCTTGTATTATGAAAATTTCGCCAACTATTAAGGGACATTGCATCTGTACTTGTACAGCAATAATTTCTTTACACATATTGTTTTGGTCCTTAGTGTCTTAAGCTAAAGCCAATTATCTTAGTGTTGCATTCTGAAATAAACTATTGTTGTTATTGATATTTCCTTTGAGTTTTCATCATTCATATAAAAACTCTTTTCATTTGGGATATAAGGAGATTCCACTGGACATGAGTGGGATTATTTCTTTACGCATTGCTAGACTGTTATTTTTGTCCCCTGTGACTATTGCCGGGAAATCTACCAGAGTGTGTGGAAGTTGTTCGATTTTATTTCATGGCCAACCTTAGGGACCTTCAGCAATTATTTTACTTCAGGGAGAAAAGTCTCTGGTGGACTCAAGGCCAGACAGAAGAGAATAGGTGCAAAGAGTACAAGCTTCAGTGTAACAGTAAAGGGGTGCAGGATTGTTCAGCCAATGACTGCAATTTGCTCTTTGGACATACTCAAACTGAAAAGCAGTGAAAAACTCAGTGATTCATTTCATATTGAGAAAAGCTTCTGGTACTAAATTCTCATACTGAGGCTTTTTGTTTGTGCTCCAGTTGGAAGAGTAACTGAAACTTGGGAAATTTCTAATGTTGATTTTCTGCTCAGGTAAAGAGGAAAAGATCAAACCCATTCACCTACATTGGTATTTTATGGGTAAAAAAATTTAATATAGCAGGTAGATCTTTAAATAAAGGCTTTTCATAAACTAAAACATAGAAACTAGAGAAAACCATGTATTTGATTTTGTGCAGTAACAATCTGTTCCATCTACTAGCTTTTGTAGCGCTTACAAAGAACATGCTGAATAAAATGTTTGTAAGAGAACTATGGCACTACAGACTTAACAACACTCCCTGTGATACACACTGCCCAGAATCTAGATTGTGGCAAATTGAAAAATATCCTTTTAGTGTGAAGCAATAAAAATTTGCAGCACACCGGCTATTGAGAACTGAAGTTTGCATCCTTGCATCCTTGTTAAACTGAAGTTTAACAAGGATGCAAGAATGTGCTAGAAGACTGTGCTTGTACAATGTTGTACCATGATGAAGTCAAAACTAAATACTGCACATTATTATGAGTACACCATCCCAACCATGAAGTAGGCTGGTGGCAGCATCAAGTTGTGGAAATAAATGTTTTTTCTTGAGTATGGATGGCTATATAAATGATGCATCCCTGTAAAAAAAAGCTGGTAGAGACTGCAAAAGATGTGACACTGGGGCAGGGGATCACCTTCCAGCAGGACAGTGATCCTAGGCAGTTAGTCAGAGCTTCAGTGGAGTAAACTATATCAAAGAATATCCATGTTTGAGAGTGGACCAGGAAAAATTTGTATTTACCAAGGGAAGAGACCTGAGATTGTCACTCAAGTCAGCTTAATTGATTACCATGCACAGTCTACAGGGAGAGCAGTCTACAGCAGTCAGACATATATCAAAGGGCCCTGCTGTAACTAGACAAACTGCTCTAACTTGACAAACAAGGAACATCCCTTTATAACAGATACAAGACACAGTAATTCTTGGAACTGAAGCCCTGATGCAGTGGCATGCTTATCTGGGACTCTTCATTCCTGGAATCCTCCCTGGGATAAACAGAGCCTTCCTTAGATCCATTGCTTTGTGCCATGATCATACATTAGGCCATAGATTGACAAGAAGAGGGGGTGATTACTTTATTAGGTCATCAGTATCAGGTTATGACGAGGGCTCTTATCAAAAGGCATCAAAGTTTTCATAAACAATGTCAAAACCTAAAAAAATGCTTTCCATCCAAGTTGAGTGAGTTTAAGCTACCTTTGTAGCATGCTTAGGATTTTTCATTTGGAAGACCCATCTGTGCTCATACTAGAACTTCCTGGCTTATGTCTTGAGATGTTGCTTCAATATTTCTCATAATGCTCTTTACTCAAGATGCCAAATATCTTGTGAAGTGCATCATTTTTCTAATGAAGCAAAACACCCACACATGATGCAGCCACCATCCTACTTCACAGTTGTGATGATGTTCTCAGGTGTCGAGCTTCTCCTTCTCCTCCTAATCTGCCAATGTTCACTATGGCCAAACACTTACATTTTAATATCCTCAGACCCTGGGACACATCTCCAAAATGTAAGGACTTTGTTAAAGTGTGCCTTTGCAAACTGTATCAGTTTTATGTTGCCTTCCTTCTTGCTTAATGGCCTTTTAGCCCATGTTGTTGCATGTTGGTGAATATTGACACTGTCAAGCCAGCTGCGTACAGCCTCGTATATGGGTTGCGTGCTCTACCACTATGCCATTCCCTACGCCCCAACATTGGCTTTCATTTGACAAATATTGTATGCAGCAAATGAAACATACAGGTAAGCACAGGTCCTTTTACATTTGCCATATTTTATTTTCTCCTTTACTTTTCGTCTGCAGCGTCCTGGGTCCTGCACTGACGTTCAGGGTCGGCCCAAACCCTAAAAACGTGACCACTGCCGATCTGGTTCAAGTTGCAGGTAAGACCAACATACATGCATCCATGTATCACCTTCACAGAATGATTCCATTGACGACATTAATTCTACTTCATCTCACCTTTTCAAGGCAGATCGCTTTGTCACAGTCTTTGCTTCAGGATACAGTTCAGGTCCATGGGTTTTCGTCATCTTCAGGTCCTTAAGAGGATTGTCAACACTGAGCATCACTAGCAGAAATGATGATCCCACCATGCTCTCACTCCCATGATTGCACACAATGCACAGGACAGTTTGTTTAGTTTGTTAGGTCCAGCAGACTGACAGCTTAAAACTGGTTTGTGTTGGCCAATCTGAGTTTGTATGTCTGCAGTGTGCACTGGATTGATGTAGACTGATGGGGATCTGTCACCCCGCGACAGGTCGCTGTCAGTACGCTCCTATGCTTATTGTCTGCGCGCCGGTCAGTCAGCCGTGTGTGTTTGTTCAAAATGTGTCCTTGTTTCACCCGGAAATGACTTTGATTAGAACAGTGAAGCTTCAGTATGATCCAATATTCCCCTTGTGGAATCAAAACGGTGTTGTTATTGGCAGAGTTGTGTTGCTGCTCTTATTGTTTTTTTCTTATTTTATTTTGTTTGAAGCAACATTTGTTGTCACCTTCCTGTTAGAAAAAACCTGGACAGTGGGTGATGAGTTTGGATTGGATGATTCAAGGTTGTTCATCTGTGATTTTTTTTTTTTATTTTCTTGTCCTTTTTCTCCTTCTCCTTTTTGGCTTCTTCTAACATGTGTGACTGATTGTGATGAGTATTCGTGTGGTGAAAGCTAATGACTGGCATGAGTGGGGCTGAAATGTCAGACCAAATGTTATATCAACATGATCATGAGGCTGGTCCACGGTGGTGAATTATGAACACAACCAGCTTGAATAACAATTTCTTAAAGTGGAGCGAAGGCATTCTCATAATTAAAAAAAATGAATTTACTTTTATCCAAAATAAAAATATGATGTGGTTGTATGATGCATTAAAATGGGACTAAGAGATCATAGAGAGCTTGAATTAGGACTCCTGGCACACCACAGTGTAAAGTGGACAGGCGTTCCCACCCTGCTCTTGATGTTCAAAGCAATCTGAAATGAAAGCGTTCATATCCATTTTCCAGACATACAAAGCCATCTGTGACACTGACTTCAACTCGATGTGGCAAAGGCGAGATGATTTCCAAGCAGTTACCAGGTTGCAGAGGCACAATCTGAAAATCAAAGGGACATCCACATACAGTGGCCACCTGGGTAATCCTAACTGACCTTTGCCCTATGTGTGACTGTGCATAAATGATGTGGCCTCCTAATGAACTCATCAAAACTCCCACTGCATCCAGAACTCAGTCTGCTGTGAGGAGCTTGGTGGTAGTTATTATGCAAAAAATCCAGTTTATAATTTTAAAAACACATTTACAATAGTCAGAAATTCATTATCTGTTTTGGAGTGTTAAGCTATTAAGTGAACGCACTTGATATTTTATGAAGACATTTGCATTTTTTAACCCGCAGCTAGTGAAGATGTTTTGTGTAGTTTTGTTCATACATTATCTTTAAAAGCACACATATTTTGCATTACAGTTGAAGAAAATAAAAATAACGTGTGTCATTTGTAACTGTTACCATAGTTGTAGTTGATCAGTTATACTGTCTGCTGCTTTCAGACCATTTGGCTTTCCTTAAAGACAAAGACCATCAAATTCAAGATGCTGAAATCCAAACTATATGAAGAGCTAATATTAGCTTCAGGCTTTTAGTCTTGCTTCTGAAAAAACTAATGTTTGTGTCAGAACTACTTGAACTTTAGAGTGCTGTTGGGTCTTATAATGGTGTTGAGAGTCGGCAACTAGCTATTGCTGTGTTCTGCAGTTTGGCCTGACGAACAGTATGTGGTTGCACTTCAGAGTCTCAAAAAGTCTCTAAAAAGTCCTGAAAAACTCTAGATTTGTCACCAGTTGCCTTCTGAAAAAGAGATGTTGGAGGTGTCCTATTACCTAATTCTTACTAATTCAAAATGCTAAATATATTGACAAACACCAGTTGGCAGCACCGAGCCCTAGCTGTTAACCTTATGTATGATGTGCTCACTGATCGATAAAATATTTTGATTGTTGAGTGTCCAACCAGCCGGTCCCCAGTCAGGGTGGCTCAAACTTTTAAATTCGGGTACAAAATAACCGTAAGTCAGGGGGGCGGCTGTTGCTCAGGTGGTAGGAGTTTGTCCTGTAACCGGTGGGTTGCCGGTTTGAACCCCCATTCTGTCCGTCTCAGTCGTTGTGTCCTTGGGCAAGACACTTCACCCACCTTGCCTACTGATGGTGGTCAGAAGGCTCGGTGGCACCTGTGTATGGCAGCCTCACTTCTGTCACTGTGCCCCAGGGCAACTGTGGCTACACTGTAACAATATTACCTAGCCACAGCTGCTAACTGAAAGGTGTGGTGGCTGTTAGCGTGACCTGTTTTTGCTTAGTATGGTCCAATCACTGGTAAGAAAAAGGATAAAATTTTTGAATTTCTGAACACCTGGTCTAGCTGAAAAACAATCACTTTCTGCCACTAGCATCTCTAGTTAATCATTGTTTACAAAGGCAAAAAAGAACTTGTCCTAGCATTTTCCTAAAACCCCTAGACACAGACTTTCCTAACTGATAACGAAATTGATGTTCATATCAGCAGCTACTGAGTGTTCAGAGTCCAGCTATTGACGATTTTATTATTTATTAATGTTTCTTTCAATGTTTTTTTGTCTTTAAAAGGTCAAAAAATTGAAGAAGTGTTTGTTTCAGTTACTTAAAGTCAATATTATACAACAAATTAAAGATCCATGGTTGTTAAGTTCACTGTACTCTGTGGTGTCCAAACAAGATAATATGGCTCTGCTACATTCTCCTGTCCATCTATCTGCCCATCAGTTCCATTCGATGTGTTCAATGCCCCATTGAAACGAAAAGACAAAGAGACTTGGCTGAAAGGCACGGACAGTATAGAGGAGATTTGATAACTCGTTGAAAAGCATCTTTTTTTCTGGAGCAGGTTCTTAGCGGCTGTGCGGTGAAAGGCCTGCTGGGAGGTCTGACTGTATTAGTGGAGGTAGAGTTCTCTTGTGTGCTGCTCAACTGGAAAACTGCAGGACAAAGCCCGGCACTGCCTAATCCCTGCTCGGCTACGAAACAAAAGAGAAAGCTGCTGCTTTATCAAAACTACAAGGCATTCTGTGTGTCCGTGTTTGTTCGTGCGTGTGTGTGGATGTGAGCAACTCTTTTTTTTTTTGCAGCTGTGTTCATACTGCGCCAAGAAAATGATTTGTTCAATATTTGATGAAGTGGCAGCCAAGCTGTTAAAAAGCGACGCTGGAATGTGTTGTTTAGAACTCTACTTTTTCTTGGTTCTTCACAGTGATTTCTAAACATGTAAATCACCTTCAGTGGGGGGATAATAGATCTGCCAGAGCTGCTTTTGCGAACCGCAGAGTGACGTTTTGTTGCAGATGATGGATTTGATCCACTTACACGTTCGTGCTCAAGGCAAGCTAGTAGGCGGTGTTATATGTAGGATGAGTGCTCTGGCTTCATAAAGTGTTATTGCATAATTATGTCCTGGTGTGATTTTGCTTAATTTGTGATATATGCCTGTTTCACAGTTGTAATTATAGATATGCTTAATGAATATGAGTGTTTTGCATAAAAACTTGAAGTCTGATGACTCAAATGGGATTAGAATGTCCAGACCAAATACCAGTATGTGCGATGGGATATGTGTGTGTTAACCACGGCTGATAGGTGGAGGGTGCGGAGCTGGGTGAGGACACTCCCATTGTCTTGGTTGTCACGGCTGGGCGACCCCGGAGCCCTTTAGAGGCCTCAAAGGCCCCAGAGGCCAGGGCACAGCAATGAGCCGGCAGGCCCCCAGGCCGTGAGAACCCCGGCCTTGGTCAATGAGCGCTGGGATCATAAGGACCCTGGGAGAAACTTGCTGTGCCATCTGGAAAAGAGAGCAAAGACCCTGACACATGGCTGTCACCCTGAGGGAGAAACACAGAGATGTGGACGTAGACAATGTCTGCCCCCGTGTTTCCTGCCTCAGCTTCTGTTTTTTTTTCTTGAACACACTTAGAGTCACACTTAAGTGAAAGCCAAGGAAGTGACGAGTGAGACAGACAATTTTATTGATAAGAACCGAATTCACCTGCATTCAGAACTCATTTATGTGCTAAAACATCTTAATTCAGCTAGAGAAAATAAGAGCAAAATAAACTGTGGTATAGTATTTATCCAATTAACAGTTTTCTTTAATATTTTCTTTGTTGTCGTAAGGTTTACGATAACCTTACTAAAATACAAAATGTGGTTTTTAAATGATGGTTTCATTTATTAAACAAAAAAACCTATCCAAACCAAGATAAACGATAAACACACCAGTAAATCCACCTCTGAATTGCTGAAAAAACCTAAAACTAATGGTTTTAGAGTGGCCTAGTCGAAGTCTGACTAGTCTGACTAGCTGAGATGCTGTGGTGTGAGCTTAAAAAGGCTGTTCCTGCTTGAAATCCCTCCAGTGTGGCTGAATTAAAATAATTCTGCAAAGAAGAGTGGGCCAGAATTCATCCACAGTGATGTAAAAAACATATTACCATATTACCAACACAAACGCTTGATGGCAGCTGTTGCTTCCAAAGGTGGCACAACTATTTATATGGGGAATTACTTATTAACATAGGGCCAAGAAAGGATGGAAAGCATTTTTCACTTAATAAATAAAATCATCATTTGAAAACTGCATTTCATATTTATTCAGGTTCTGAATAAATCTAAAATGCAGCATTTACTGAAGCATTTAGTTGTGACAAAAAGGCAAAAACTGAACTAATCTGCAAGGGGTTAAATACTAATTCAAAGCTCTGTTAAACCCTAAAACTCATAACAATTTAAATCTTTAGTTTTTACCCAGTATAAACAGGTTATCATCACAACATTGGCTTATTTTAAACAAATTTCTGGAAAAAGTTTCTGCTTTATGCAACTTTAAATTTAAGCCCAGTCTTAACCAAGACATTTGTGGTCAGTTCACAGACAATCTACATAAAGTACATCCTCCTTTAATTGTAAGGTTTTACATCTCAGGACATAATAAATATGAGCTGGTCATTACATGTTTCTGAAGCTGTTTAAAAATAAAATGGAAAACTAAAATCCCAAGGCCGAAATACACCAGCAATAACCTTATACTGGCCACTACTGCAGATAATCTATTAGGGAAGGGGTACAAGGCTAATTCCAAACAATTTGAAATCCATCATTCATCAGCCATAATGCACAGCTCCATGTTTGGTTAAAATCAAATGCAGCATATCAATGAAACATCCCCCAGCAGCTACATCAAGCATAGAGGTGGGATGGTGATGTTATGAGTTTGTTTTGTAGGAACATGAAGCACCCTCCACTGTATTCCAAAGTATTCTACAATTAAATGTCACACCCTTTATAACTGTTAAAGGTGGTCTGCAGGGGTGTACTTAGTTTAAACTTTTCTGTTTATTACTTCTTTGGTATCTTTTCAATCCAAAATGGTCATTGGGTATCAGTTTAGGAAAGCAAACATCTTTAAGCACATCAGAAATGAATAGCATGAACCTATCTATGCCAACAGCAGGTACTGACGGGCCCATATGTGTGGTGAGGATCTGCTCTAATAATTCAAAAAGACTAATAGGAAAATGACGAGATCAGGTCATAGCAGCATGTCCTCCTATTTCCTGCCTAGGTCAATCAACTCCATTTCACCTTTTCTATTATTGCTTTAGAATGAATGGAATATGACGGCCTTAAAAACATAAGCCGGAGGCGTGGAGTGTAAAATTAGGCCAGTTGCTTTGTTCTAAAGACATGCGTTAGGCAGCCTATATATGACTGGGATCCTTTCGCCTGTTGCTCCATTTGTCTGTCTGCATGCCCGGTTCTGTCTTTTCTGTCTCCTCTTTAGAGGCCATGCAAGATGCGCTCAGAGGCCCACGCACTTGTGCTCGCCCTCTTTCAAACACACACAGGAACCCTTGCAGACAACTCTAAAATTGAAACACTGTGACTGTGTGATGGAGCCAGCTACCATTTGAGTGCTGAGTGGTAGTCTTTTCCAGCTGAGCAGATTAGCATAGATCTCCCACGCAGACAGAGTTGACCTTCACTCTGGCAAACACTTGTCAAAATGCCAGCGATAATTACCTGTTCTCTTCGCAAACAGCACCACGGTTTATCCACCTGCATCTCAGGAGCGGAGGATGAATCTGTAGCTTTGTGGCTGCCTGTCCTGCAATGAACACTGCTTTTATGTTCATACTCGTTTAGTTTTTTCACATTTGGTCACAGTACATTCACAAACCTCAATGTATTATGTGGGACTTCATGTGACCAACACAAAGTAGTTAATAATTATGAAGTGGTTTGAAGATAATACATGGCTTTTACCAGTAAAAAAAAAAAGTCTGGCATACATTTGTATTCAGCCCCCTTTCCTGTTATACCTTTAAATAATATACAGTGCAACCAATCCCTTTCAGAAATCACCTGATTAGTAAATAGGACCCACCTGTGTGTATTTGAGTCATAGCATAAATACATCTGTTCAGTGAAGGTCTTGAAGGTTTCTTAGAAACCATTAAATCTAAATCCTGTTCAATCTAGCTACAAACCTACCTCAGCTGACAGGTTGGGCAAGGAGAGCACTGAATCCCAGAAGTAGACAAGAGGCCCCATTGTAACTCTGGAGGAGCTGGAAAGATCCAGCATTCAGATGGGTGAATCTGTTGAAAGGACAAGTGTTGGTTGTGCACTGTACAAATCTAACTTTCATGGAATATTGGCAAGATAAAAGCTGTTGGGATAAAAATGTTGTAATTTCTTAACATTATACTGCAGCAGCGAGAAAAATATTTAGCAAGAAGAGAACGTTTCAGTTTAAAATGATTTAAATGAAAATTTATATATTTTAAAAAAAGTGTTTACTATTGATTAAATCCAAGTATCAGTTATTTTGCATCATGTTGTGGGCATGCTTTTCTTTACAGGGGAGCTGGCAAGAGTTGATGGGAAGATGGAAGGAGAAAAATACATGACAATCCAGGAAGCAAACCTGTTGGGGGCCTGAAAAGACTTGAGAATGGGGTGAAGGTTCACCCTCCATCTGGACAATGACACGAAACATACAAAAAGGCTAAGGAGGCAAATCCATTGTTTATGTATGTTGGACCAGTGACACATTTTAAGGTTACAGGACACTAGCACTGGAGGAATGGAGTGTAACACCCCTGTTTTAGATCAAAGCATATTGTTGAGAAGAAGAATGTTCAAAAATCTCAACTCTACATGTGCAAAGCTGGTAGAGAAATACCCCAAAAGACTTGCAGGTGCAATTACAGGAAGAAGGTTCAGCAAAGTATTGACTCAGTGGGGCTGATTGCAAATACACACTGAACTTTCCAGTTTTATTTGCAAAAAAATTGAAGACCACACCTTTCCTTCTCCTACACAGTTATGCACTATTTTGTGTTGGTCTATCACACACTTCTAAATTTGTAGTTTTGAGGCACTGAAGAGTTCAATGGGTGGGAATACTTTTGCACAGCAGTGTGATCCATAGGGATTCCTGTGTGACACACCTGTTTCTCTGTTTGGTGTTGTAATATTAACCCCTCAGAAGTCAGCAAGCCACCAGAGGGAGGAAAAATAAGTGTGAATTAAATCTCGGGAATGCTGCAGCGGCTTTTCAGGGTGCTCGTGTCCAGGCACATAGGGGCTGAAATGAAATTACTTTTGTCAGCCAGAGTTTGGCTCCATCACAAATCATGTCAGGAAAAATATGTTGTTTTCTTGTTTTTGAGCATGGCTGGATTCGTGTTGGATGCCTGATCATCTGTTCGCTCATACCTTAATATCTGTATCAATGAGCGCAGAGGTCAGAAAACAACAGGATTCCTTTCTCCTCATCTTCATCCCTTTCCTCCCCCTCCTTTATCCCTCCCTGGGCACTCTACGCTCTCCTCCTCATCACTGGCTGCCCTCTCTGGTTGAGTGCTTGAATGTGCTCAGTTCGGTGATCAAAGTCTTCCTCGGTCTCTTCTCCTCCATTGCCCCCGGCTCTGTGAGTGAGTGAGTGAGTGAGTGTGTGTGTGGAAAAAAAACCTCTGTGTGTATGTGTCATTCGGCTACAAGCATACTTCTCAGCCATCACTCTCGCTATGTTCTCTCAGTCTCTCTGGTCCTTTTTCAGGCTTTTTTGCATCATGCACCCGCCTGCTAAAGGCAAACACACCCGCGTATACATAAATACAGTATCTACATGCACACATGAATATATAAACCTGAAGTGATACTTATCCGATATGACAAATCTCACTTTCCTGTCTTGTGCATTGTTGATCACAGAAATCTTTACTCACTGTTACCATAGCTAATTTATGCACACACACACATGCATCTGTACGTGTATGTTTGATGCAGGGTGCCCGATAACCACAGCTGCATGACTCACAGTAAACTGTTAAATATGGCTGTTTGTTTCAGCAGAAAAACAGTTTTAAACATCTTTTAATTCCAAGGTCACATTTATTTATTTTTTTTTATCCTCCTGTGCCTCCAGGAGCAGAAAATATCTGGAATTGTAAAAGAGGGCTATTTAAAAAAACACTTCTACTGTAAATCATTTAAGACTGTAAATCAGTCTTAAATGTCTTGTTTTGTCTTACCGTGGAGAGCCAGGATTCATCACTACTGACTCCTTTCGGTCGTCACACTAAAGTAAGGTGTCATGTGTGGGAAATTTTTGAGCTGAGAGCGTTCCAGAAGAAGAATCGGGGCCTTGTCTCATGCTTCCTCTTTATCCTATTTATCCTTGTCAGTCATAGTCTTTCAGTTGTTGCTCTGGTCTTCTCTGTTTTTCTTCAATATTATTCCCGCACCTTTAGTTCGGGGTCAAGGCAGTGGCACTCCTTTAAACGTGTTTACTATGTCGACACCGCTGTTGCGAGGCAGCTGAAGACAGTAACAGGTGCCTGTCAACAGCCGGCCTGGTCTCCAGTGCATTAAAAGGATCTGTGCTATAGACGAGGATTAGTGTCGCCTGGCATTGTTTATTTGCTAATTCCATCTCCAAGGTATTTGTGGAAAATGGGCATGAATAATTGAAAGTGATTTCTAGTGGACACAACGAAGCTATCATCGAACTGTGGGAGATTAATGAGTAGGGGGTGAAACACGGTGCTCCGAACCTTTCCCAAACACCCACAGAGACCCTGAGCTCGTAAACAAAAATTGAATATGCATTGTTTTAGAGGTGGATAAAAGCTTTGAAATGGGAAGCAGGCATGGATCAGGAAGGAAACAGAGCAGTAAGTTTAAATACGAAATGTGTCGAAGCATGATGCTAAAGCATTAGGGTGCCTTCTACTCATCAGCAATTAGCATTTCTAAATTGAACCAGCATTACTGCAGATCCTCAAACTGCAGTTGTGTCTCAACACCTGATTTAAGATCAAAGTAATACCTTGCAAAATTGAATAGTTTTTCTTCTTAAAGAAAAATGTATGCAAGCTTTAATTGTTAACTTTAGGTAAAACAAAATGTATTGGTTTTCCCAGATTTATTTTCACATCAATCTGCATGGTGGCACAGTCTTTAGCACAGTGGTCTTGCAACAAGAATGTTCTGATTTCACATTGTGATCGAGGCCTTTGTGCATGCAGTTTGCCTGTTTCCCCAGTGTTTGGGTTTTCTCTGGGAACTCTGGTTTCTTTCCACAGTCCATAAACATGACTGCTGGGTTACTTGGCAACTTAAATATTCCCCTTAACTGTTAGTGTGTGGATACATGGTTGTTTTTCCCTGTTTGTCTCTGTGTTGCCCTGTGATAGACTGTTGACCAGGTTATGACCTAACTCTCACCTATTGACTGCTGGGGATCCTGCTTGGATTAAGTTGGTTGAGAAACTGGATAGATGGATTGTGAATATGCAAATATCATATCATTGCATCTTTATCATATCATGTAAGTAGGCATAGACTAGTTACCAGTACCAGGGTTACCAAGGGTTTAAAAAGTTACTGTTTTTATGTTGCTGTAATTTTAAAACATACCATATCAAGGTTTTAATGAGATGCCAGAGAAAGAGCTGGGGTGACCGGAGTTTTCTCCAGCCGAATGGAACAAGTGTAATGGTGCTTTTCAGATTAAAGTGGCTCCAGCAGCACTTTACTGTGAAAATAGTCATTCATTTGTATCGCCTGTGCTGCACGACAGCGGTTTAGCGCTGTGCCGAGCCAAGCACAAGTGGAGCACAGTCTGAATTTGTTGAACTCTGATCGTGGAGCACTCTGATGAATGCTTGCAAACCCAGTAGACTCAAGATATCTCTCAAACTGGACCAGAAATTAGCCAGTCAATGTGAAAACGGAACTTCTTTGCAAACCTACATTGCTCTCTGGATCATTATTGTGTTTTCCGTTGCAATCATGATCACGATCCAACTCAACAAACTACATGATCGAAAGCATTTATTTCTACCCCCCACAAGTTCCTTGGCCACGCTACCTTTGTACTAAACTTGTACTTGTGACAATTTGAGCCTCTGTGGCATCTTTCAGATCAGCTTTTTACAGCCACTGGTGGGAGTTCTCAGTATCTCAGTCACTTCCTCAGTCAGCCAATGGCTCATGCTGTGCAGGAACTTATCCTTTCTTGGAGGTTGCATGTCTTCCTCTTTTTCCACCAGGGCTTTCTGCTGCCTGGGGCGTTTGATTTGTAGTTTTTTGCTGGGGGCCATCTTCTTGATCTACTCCTGGATCTTTGAGCTTTTGTCCTGGATAGTGGCCCTAAGTTTCTCTACCCACTGCCTCAATCCACATACTTAGTGTTATAGTCTGAAGCTGTTAGACTTGGGATGAAATCTTCCATTACTTGTAAGGAGCTTTTTTACCTTAATTTTTGTAGCTTTTATCCTACAGCTATACAAGGGATGTATCTGGTGACTGGCAGGGCATGTGTACCAATGATTTAAACTTTATTCTTACCATTTAGGTGGCTGCTATGGACCTGTGTTGGGCACCGTTCAGATGTAGTTTTAACATCCTCTGTAATCTGATTGTGTTAGGATAGGTGTTAAAGACCAGGCATCTTAATAGTTTGTCTAACGTTTATTTTATTATTATTATTTTTCTAGCTAATGTTCTGGAAAAAAGTATTCGAGCTGTCCTGGAAATCTGCTTAGTTGTTTTATGGATGTTAAATCTATCCTTTTTGAACATCTTGTTTTCCACAATAATCAAATCATAAGGAAAGATGAGTAAAAAGCCTTAAAATGTAATCTTTTACTGCAGTAGCCTACTATAATCTAATTCCTAAAATGTAAGAAAATGTAACTTTTATTTCGAGTCCATTTAATCAACAGAGAAAAAAAATCCAAGGTTAAAAAATAATATTATGATCAAAGTTATCCAGGCCGCAATTATTGACACCCCTTACATTTCCTATATAATACATGTAAATGAAGTCTATTTTAAAATTTTGAGTTTCCTTTTTTAGATGTTTTTATATAGAGTAGTTTCTAGACATATTAATTAAGAATCAAAACACTTCTGTTTCCCTCGGGAAGAATTATGATGTGGCACTGAGGGCCGTTTCATTTGACCATTGTTAAAAATCTAAAAGACAGTAAAACATGCAACTCAAGACAGGCAGATGTCTGTGATCTAGCTACTGCTCATATATATATTGATATTCTTTTCTCTTCTTCAAAACGCAATTGAATACTCATCTGTTTAAGTTAGCCTTCTCACTTTAAAGGTTTTTATTTTGTGGTTTTATGTTTTTACTACGGCTCTCTCCCACAGTCCAAAGACATGCCCGTTAGGTTAATTGGTCACTCTAAATTGTCCTTGGGTGTATGAATGAGTGTGTGCATGGTTGTTTGTGTGTTGCCCTGCGATGGACTGGCAACCTGTCCAGGGTGTTCCCTGCCTCCCGCCCATAGACTGCTGGAGATAGGCACCAGCTCCCCCGCGACCCACTATGGAATAAGCGGTAGAAAATGACTGACTGACTGTTTTTATTTTATTCTTTTCCCCAACGTTTTAAGTGTGTTTTTAATGTTGTAAAGTGTCCTTGGGTGTTTTGAAAGGCAATGCCAAATAAAATGCATTATTATTATTATTATTATTATTATTATTATCAATAAAAAAAGAACTTGTGCTGTGACAAACATGGGTTATTGATGACCCTACCATCATAAATTCACATGTATGTAATTTGCTACACACTACTGTTGTGTTAGATAAAATGAGACTGATTCTAAACCAAGGCAAGGGCAAGACATTATGGGAGGTGAGACCATGTCCAAGAGACAGACAAAACCAACACCAGACCCTTTTCAACATATTTGCTGTTATCATAAAAATGTACCTATTGTTACAAATATTTAAAGAAAATCTGCCTCTGGCAGGTCATTAGCAAGCTAACATATTACAGGACTCTAGACTGATTGGTGGCACTGATGCAAATATGCTTTACATTTAGGTAATCCACCGCACTTCAGACATTTAAGTAAACCTGAAATTGTATGGATGCACATCCTAACGACATGAGTGAGTGGAGGTGACAGTTGGAATTGGTAGACTTACACTGGAAAATGTCTCTTCCTCCTGTTTTCTCATCCCTCTTCTGATCCACAGCATGTAGGAGCACAAGTGGCAGTGTTGAAATTTCCATTTGAATGCTGCCAGGAGTTTCACATTAAGTTAGAGTAAAAAATGAGCAAACTATGGTCTTCCCTTTTCTTGAGAGGAAAGCACAAGTCCAGCACATCTGAAACCCAGAGAAGACCAAAACTCATAAAAATACACACTTGGATTTTATCTAGAACAATGCGCTTTGGTCAGATGAGATTAAGAATAAACTTTTTAGCAAATGACACTTGAGGTGGACATAAAACAAGAAATGAATATGTTTAACACCTCATGGCCACTGTTCAGCACGGTGGAGGTTCTGTGATGCTGTGAGTTTGTTTTTCCTCCAAAGAACCTGGGAACCTTGTTAGAGTGCACTGAATCATGGACTCTTAAAAATTGAAGGACATTTTAACCCCAAAAATATGGTGGCCTCAAGAATCTTTCATGAGGACAAGTATATCGAGGCACGTGACGTCGCCCGGTACAGCAGAGCCGGGGTCCCACCCTGGAGCCAGGCCTGGGGTCGGGACTCGTCGGAGAGCGCCTGGTGGCCGGGTTGCTCCTCGCGGTGCAAAGAGGTTTGGGTGGCTGACGAAGGTGGAGACCTCAGCGGCCCGATCCTCGGATGCTTAGGCTGGCTCTAGGGACGTGGAATGTTACCTCGCTGGGGGGAAGGAGCCTGAGCTTGTGCGGGAGGTCGAGAGATATCGACTAGAAATAGTCGGGCTCACCTCCACGCACAGCGTGGGCTCTGGAACCCATCTCCTTGAGAGGGGCTGGACTCTCTTCTACTCTGGAGTGGCCCACGGGGAGAGGCGGCGGGCTGGGTGGGTTTGCTTGTTCGCCCCCAGCTCAGCCGTCTTGTGGTTGGGGTTTACCCCGGTGGATGAGAGGGTCGCATCCCTGCGCCTTCGGGTCGGGGATAGGTCTCTGACTGTCGTTTCGGCCTACGGGCCGAGCGTAGTGCGGAGTACCCGGCTTTCTTGGTGTCCCTGTCGGGGGTGCTGGATAGTGCCCCCCGGGGACTCCATTATTCTGCTGGGGGACTTCAACGCCCACGTGGGAAACGACAGTGACACCTGGAGAGGTGTGATCGGGAGGAATGGCCTCCCCGATCTGAATCCGAGTGGTGTTTTGTTATTGGACTTCTGTGCTAGTCACGGATTGTCCATAATGAACACCATGTTCAAGCATAAGGGTGTCCATCAGTGCACTTGGCACCAGGACACCCTAGGCAGGAGGTCAATGATCGACTTTGTTGTCGTATCATCAGACCTTCGCCCGCATGTTTTGGACACTCGGGTGAAGAGAGGGGCTGAGCTGTACACTGATCACCACCTGGTGGTGAGTTGGATCCGCTGGAGGAGGAGAAAGCTGGACAGACTTGGCAGGCCTAAGCGCATAGTGAGGAACTGCTGGGAACGCCTGGCGGAGCCCTCGGCCAGGGATGTATTCAACTCTCACCTCCGGGAGAGCTTTGACCAGATTCCGGGGGATGTTGGAGACATAGAGTCCGAGTGGACCATGTTCTCCGCATCTATTGTCGATGCTGCTGCCCGTAGCTGCGGCCTTAAGGTCTGCGGTGCTTGTCGCGGCGGCAATCCCAGAACCCGGTGGTGGACACCGGCAGTAAGGGATGCTGTCAAGCTGAAGAAGGAGTCCTATTGGCTGTGGTTGGCTTGTGGGACTCCTGAGGCGGCTGACGGGTACCGTGAGACCAAGCGTGCTGCGGCCCGAGCTGTGGGAGAGGCAAAAGCTCGGGCCTGGGAGGAGTTCGGTGAGGCCATGGAGAAGGACTACCGGTCGGCCTCGAAGCGATTCTGGCAAACCGTCTCGGCGCCTCAGGAGGGGGAAGCAGTGCTTCGCCAACACTGTTTATAGTGGGGTGGGAGGCTGCTGACCTTGACTGGGGACATTATCGGGCGGTGGAAGGAGTACTTCGAGGATCTCCTCAATCCTGCCATCACGCATTCCCTGGTGGAAACAGAGGCTGGGGACTCGGGGTTGGACTCTTTCATCACCCAGGCTGAAGTCACCGAGGTGGTTAAAAAGCTCCGCGGTGGCAAGGCTTCGGGGGTGGATGAGATCCGCCCTGAGTACCTCAAATCTCTGGATGTTGTGGGGCTTTGTCATGGTTGACACGCCTCTTCAACATTGCATGGCGGTCGGGGACAGTGCCTCTGGACTGGCAGACCGGGGTGGTGGTCCCCCTTCATAAGAAGGGTGACCGGAGGGTGTGTTCCAACTACAGGAGGATCACACTCCTCAGCCTCCCTGGTAAGGCGTACGCCAGGGTATTGGAGAGGAGAGTCTGGCCGATAGTCGAACCTCGGCTTCAGGAGGAGCAGTGTGGTTTTCGTCCCGGCCGTGGAACACTGGACCAGCTCTATACCCTCTACAGGGTACTCGAGGGCTCATGGGAGTTTGCCCAACCGGTTCACATGTGTTTGTGGACCTGGAGAAGGCATTCGAATGTGTCCCTCGTGATGCCTTGTGGGGGGTGCTCCAGGAGTATGGAATCGGGGGCCCTTTATTAGGGGCCATTCGGTCCCTGTACGAGGGGAGCAGGAGTTTGGTCCGCATTGCTGGCACTAAGTCGGACCTGTTCCCGGTGCATGTTGGACTCAGGCAGGGCTGCACTTTGTCACCGGTCCTGTTCATAACTATTATGGACAGGATTTCTAGACGCAGCCAAGGGCCGGAGGGGGTCTGGTTTGGGGACCAGTGGATTTCGTCTCTTCTTTTTGTAGATGACGTGGTCCTGCTGGCCCCCTCTAGCCAAGACCTACAGCATGCGCTGGGGCGGTTCGCAGCCGAGTGTGAAGCGGCTGGGATGAAGATCAGCTCCTCCAAGTCAGAGGCCATGGGACTCAACCGGAAAAGGGTGGCTTGTCCTCTTCAGGTTGGAGGGGAGTTCCTGCCTCAAGTGGAGGACTTCAAGTATCTTGGGGTCTTGTTCACGAGTGAGGGAAGAATGGAGCGGGAGATCGACAGACGGATCGGTGCGGCTGCGGCAGTAATGTGGGCGCTTTGCCGGTCCGTTGTGGTGAAGAGAGGGCTTAATTTACCGGTCGGTCTACGTTCCTACCCTCACCTATGGCCATGAACTTTGGGTCATGACCGAAAGAACGAGATCCCGGATACAAGCGGCTGAAATGAGCTTCCTCCATAGGGTGGCCGGGCACTCCCTTAGAGATAGGGTGAGGAGCTCGGCCATTCGGGAGGGGCTCGGAGTAGAGCCGCTGCTCCTCCACATCGAGAGGAGCCAGTTGAGGTGGCTCGGGCATCTATACCGGATGCCTCCTGGACGCCTTCCTCGGGAGGTGTTCCAGGCACGTCCCACCGGGAGGAGGAGCAGGGGACGGCCTAGGATACGCTGGAGGGACTATGTCTCTCGGCTGGCCTGGGAACTCCTTGGGCTCCCCCCGGAGGAGCTGGAGGAGGTGTCTGGGGAGAGGGACGTCTGGGTGTCTCTGCTGAGTCTGCTGCCCCTGCGACCCGGTTCCGGATAAGCGGAAGACGACGAGTACGAGTACGAATATGGTGGCCTCTGTCAGAAAAGTAAAATAGGTTGCCATGGGGTTGTTGGATGATGATTAAAGCATACACCCACATAAATACAGAAGTGGTTCACCAGACACAAAATAAACCTTTCATGCCCATCTCACCTCAGAGCACAATCCTTCAGAAAAACCTTTGGGGTGAGCTGAAGAGAAAAGTGGAAAAAGAGAAGAACCAATACTCATTCGAATAAGTTCAAATACATATCAGTCCTTATAATGACTGTGCCTATGTATTGATTCCACTTGTTGCAGTAATAATACATACATTAACAGTACAGCCTTTTATGTTGATCCTATTTCCGAATATATCATCACGTAGAGCTGATAAACACATTGTTGGCACTCGGGTAAGAAGAACTTAGGAGAGACTTGTTTTTATGCAACACCAAATTTTCTTATTAATTCCAGCTGGATTTGAGTCAGAGAGTAGATGATGCCATTTTTATCTGACGGAGGAATTTCCCATAATTTAATTTTGCAGCTAAGCACTGCACTGGCAGTAAAACATTTCTCACACATGGTGGCAAAGTTAATGACAAAACGGCTCACTAGCTTCATGTTCTGTGAACTGACAAAACAACACATTTTGCCACAAAGTTGTAACGATGATTAACTGAATACGATCTGCAAAGTTGACCTGATATCTTTTCCTTTGGAAAAAGACTAGGAAATTCTCCCTATAATCAGTAGTTTGAAAGTTTTTCCTCGCTAGTTCCGAAAGACGAAGACATAAAACTCTCTGTCTCTATTTGCAGAATATCCAACCTCCACTTCAGTCCTGCCAACAGTGGTGATCTCTCACTCTCTTTGCTTCATCTTGACCCCTCCAACCCCATTTCTCTTTATATTCCCCTGTCCCTTCATCTTCCATGCCCATGCCCTCAGTGATAGATGCTAGGATTGAGAGACCATGTGCTGATGGCCCTCATGTCCAGAACAGCGGGTACTCATACAGCACGTTTGCTCTGTGTGCAGTGGTTTGTATACTCAATGGATGCTACTTTATGAAGCAGCAGATACAAACAGCTATGCAAATGAGCTTCTATCCCACTCCTGCCATGAGCCATATTTCAACAACAGCAAAGCAGAGAATATTAATCTTCATGCTGTATTATATTGAGCATTTCTGAGGGAAACGTAGGGTTCACTAAGTCCCAAAAGCCAATACGAGCTGTGACACATTATTGATTTAAAAGCTTTACTCACCGTATCATTCTCTGCTGGGGTGAAGATAGGCATGATTTGGTAACACAGGGATGAAAAATGTTTGCTTCTGTACTCAGGTAGGCTGGTACACCATGCTACTGTCACCGTGCATCTGCTTTAAGGGGCGGCTTCTACTGTCAGAAATGCCTTTTTCCATTGTAAGATGTAGTTATCTGGGTTACTATTACCTTTATTTGTGCCTTAACCACTCTGGCCAACTTTTAAGGAAGGTATTTACACCTGGAAAATACAGCTCACTGGATGCTAAAGTCTAATTTGAGCAATCAGCTAGATTGCCCCTAGAAGGGTTGCTGATAGTGCTAGAGATCAGCAGTTACTGAAAAACTCACAACCAGCCCCGTTTAAAGTCACTTTGATCACATTTACTCCCTGCATTGAAGCCTGGTCTCAGCTTCACCGCATCATCTTGATCATGTCTGAAGGCCTAATTACACTGAGTAACAGCAAAGTGACTGGCTGATTAGATGTTTACTTTAAAGAGGAGCAAAAATGCTGCAGTCAGTGAAGTGGCCATAAACTATTAGTGAAGCTAAACTTGCACATAATACTTTTGCATTGCATAGAAATACCATTATTCCTCCTCATGTTGGCAGAAATGATGAAGAGATGACAAAAGATAGAAATGAATAAAGTAAAAAAAAAATTCAAAAATCCTTATTTTAAATTTACACGAAGTAATCTCTGTTGTCACTCTGTTAACTTTTATTGTTTTAAAACACTTATGTCCACATATGAAGAAAATAAGTACTTATAAATATTTTGTGTGTGAACTGGAATGAAAATTTAGATTAAATACATATATATTTTTTTATTTTTGCTGAAATGGACAGAGAAAGTTACTTTGATGTTTTTTAATATAGACTATATGGGGGGAAATATATGACTTATCTGTCATTAATGCTATAAACCAGTTTTCTTTTGCATTTATAGATTGGGGAATGCTTGCTGTTGGGAATAGGGAGACTTTTTTACACGCTCCTTGCAGGACCACACTGCATTTTATTTTGGTCCAGAAATTAGGTGATTTCCTGCATCTTGATTGGTCTGGGAGCAGCAGTAGTAGAAGCTTGCCCAGAGCGCCAATCACACAAGAGCCACTACTGTTTGTAAATCACTGCCATGAGTACATGAAACCACTGATATTACACACAGTGACTCTCACCTATGTTCTCTTGCTCTCTGTATGTGTGCCTATGTATTCAAATCAAATTAACAATAAATAACATCAGAGACAACAATATAATTAACCTGATAATTAAAAAATATTTGATCTGGACCAATGTTGTTCTGTTTCAAATAAAAGCAATTAGACAGTGTTATACATTTTGTTTATTTTTTTGTGTTTATTCCATGGAACCATGAAACTTTGGTATTTTTAATTAAGGTGATCATACAGTAAGAATCTCATATCAGCAAAGCTTATGCACGATATTGTGTTTCTATGTTGTGACGCACGTATAATGGAATTTTTTGACTTGTTTAAGAATTTTGCAGCAGACTGGTTCAGCTGTTTTTTCGTTGCTGAGGGATCTCTAATGAATTATCAATAAAAAACTGCTTCATCTCGAAGAATAGTATATGTGCTGAAGATATGCAGACTTTTTGCTAGGATGTTGCTGTTAATGGACTAACAAACCCGTATTAGTCTATTAAAGAGGCATCAGATGACACTTCAGTTGTTGAAACCACAAAGGCTTGGTACAAATCAAAGAGGGACTGCCGTGCATCTGCTCAATGAAACCTTTCCAGGTGTGTGTGTGTGTGTGTGTGTCTTCAACTATCCTTGTATTTCTACAGTATATTACTCTCTAAGCCTGTGTGTTTGGATGAGTGTTGGGAGTTTTTGTTCTTGCTAATGGCACATCCATGCTAAACTGGCCCCTCAATGCAGTGCTCCGTGCCCATAGTTTTGTGAGCTACAAGTGCAGAGAAACAAAGCGAGCCAGGGAGCTTCAAAGCAGGTGGGTGACATTTTGGGCTTTCAGTCTTCAAAGCTCCATTTGCTTTTGTAGTTCCTCTTTGACTATAATTATATATTTTTTTCTAAAGGTTTACAGCTGACTGAAAACATGGTGCAGAATTTGAGGGCCATTTTATAACATCACTGGAAATTTAACAATGAGCTGTCTGTGTTTTAAAATACATTAACTCCTGTATTAGTTCTCAATACTTTTCAACTTTAAACAACATATAGAAAGCTATATCACAGCGATACCCCTTATTGATAGCTGTTGACTTCAAACTGATCATTGACCAAATGAGCCCCCCAGTGAGTGCCTCCAGATGGGGTATATCTGAAGCCTATCCCATCCCCTTATTTCCATTCACCTCTCTTCTTCTCCTCTTCCATCCAAGTGCCTCTCTATAATTCATGTCCAGGTGCAGCGCCAGCTTTCTTTGGCAGGGGGGCTTGAAAGAGAAAAAGAGGACAGATGTTCAATTTTCACTTCCTTTGTGCAGCTCTTCATATGTGTTCGTATGTGGGCACACCTCTTGTTGCCCGTGATGCAGATTGCGGTGTCTCCATACTTCACATTAAGCAGTAATTAAGTCGAGTCACAACCATGACTAACTGTTGGGCGCTGCTCATGTGGATCCATGGATATGTCATGGTTTGCATGTTGTGTAAGTGTAAATAATGAACCATCCTGTCTTGTTGTTTTTTTTTTCTTATGGATGTTGGTTGCAACTGATTTTTCTATCCTGCAGTCATCATGCGATGCTTTATGCAAAGACCTGCACATGGTGCACTTGTATTTACATGCAGCTTCTGTTCAGCTTGCAGCCCCCCATTAACTATTTGACTGACTGAACACTGCTTGCGGTTACTTCTACTGCAGCCTGACGAGTACCGTTCAGTCCAGAATGGGGAGTGGAATTTAAGAGATTTACTTATACTTGCAGTTAGGGGTAAAAGCTGAATGCGTCTTTCCTTGCACTTCTGAATTCAATGCGCCTGCAATGTATTTCAGAAGGAGAATTCCAAATATAATTGCATACAGAGAGATTGTGAAAGTCTATGGAAGAAAAAGTAAGAAACTTTGACAGGCTGAAGACCTCACCCAGAGAAATAGCCAGTTTAATGTGTTAATGTTTTGTTTAAAATTTATTAACGTTAAAATTAACATTAAAAATGTCTACAATCTGTTTATGGGCAATTTATAAAATTAAATATCCTTGCTCCGCATATGCATAGACAATGAGTGCTGATACAATGTTATATTTTAAAATCTATTAAAACATAAAGATTAATCTCATTTATGGATAATTAAACAACAAAAAAATTAAATGAACAGTATTAAAATTCTACAGTATAACATGTTTCTCATTATGTTCATAATCTGAGAATTTACCTACAGGGGTTGGACAATGAAACTGAAACACCTGGTTTTAGACCACAATAATTTATTAGTATGGTGTAGGGCCTCCTTTTGCGGCCAATACAGCGTCATTTCGTCTTGGGAATGACATATACAAGTCCTGCACAGTGGTCAGAGGGATTTTAAGCCATTCTTCTTGCAGGATAGTGGCCAGGTCACTACGTGATACTGGTGGAGGAAAACGTTTCCTGACTCGCTCCTCCAAAACACCCCAAAGTGGCTCAATAATATTTAGATCTGGTGACTGTGCAGGCCATGGGAGATGTTCAACTTCACTTTCATGTTCATCAAACCAATCTTTCACCAGTCTTGCAGTGTGTATTGGTGCATTGTCATCCTGATACACGGCACCGCCTTCAGGATACAATGCTTGAACCATTGGATGCACATGGTCCTCAAGAATGGTTCGGTAGTCCTTGGCAGTGACGCGCCCATCTAGCACAAGTATTGGGCAAGGGAATGCCATGTATATGGCAGCCCAAACCATCACTGATCCACCCCATGCTTCACTCTGGGCATGCAACAATCTGGGTGGTACGCTTCTTTGGGCTTTTCCACACCGTAACTCTCCCGGATGTGGGAAAACAGTAAAGGTGGACTCATCAGAGAACAATACATGTTTCACATTGTCCAAAGCCCAAGATTTGCGCTCCTTGCACCATTGAAACCGACGTTTGGCATTGGCATGAGTGACCAAAGGTTTGGCTATAGCAGCCCGGCCGTGTATATTGACCCTTGTGGAGCTCCCGACGGACAGTTCTGGTGGAAACAGGAGAGTTGAGGTGCACATTTAATTCTGCCATGATTTGGGTAGCCGTGGTTTTATGTTTTTTGGATACAATCCGGGTTAGCACCCGAACATCCTTTTCAGACAGCTTCCTCTTGCGTCCACAGTTAATTCTGTTGGATGTGGTTCGTCCTTCTTGGTGGTATGCTTACATTACCCTGGATACCGTGGCTCTTGATACATCACAAAGACTTGCTGTCTTGGTCACAGATGCGCAAGCAAGACGTGCACCAACAATTTGTCCCCTTTTGAACTCTGGTATGTCACCCATAATGTTGTGTGCATTTCAATATTTTGAGCAAAACTGTGCTCTTACCCTGCTAATTGAACCTTCACACTCTGCTCTTACTGGTGCAATGTGCAATCAATGAAGACTGGCTACTATGCTGGTCCAATTTAGCCATGAAACCTCCCACACTAAAATGACAGGTGTTTCAGTTTCATTGTCCAACCCCTGTATTTCCAGTATTAGCATGTTGCTAAAGGAAGTAACAAGTCATAATAAATGTATTTACTTATTTTGTTGCATAATATACATTAAATATATGTAATGAAACAAAACTGTATTTCGTTTGCTGCTTTAGGTTTTAACTTGGATATTCACCACAAAATCAGGATATAGGTGTCACAGCAGACCAAAGAAATTGCTTTCTGAGCAGAAGGTACTGCCAGCCTTCTACCATGTCCAATTAAACTCAGAAATGGTAAAATAATTCATCCTAGATGAACATTTGAAGGAAGAGCAGTTTTGCAGTTGTTTTTTGCAGGTCCGCTCTCAGCTGTGCTTGACTAACAGCGCTGCTGCCCAGCCTCATACAAGCACGCTAAAATCTGTGCGTCCTTACTCTGTCAGCGGGGACAGTTGCCTGCATCCTCAGCAGTTGTTCACGCTGCATTTTATCTTCCATTCATCATTTCCATCAAGACCCAGAAAAGCCTTGTATGGTAGCAAATGGAGCAAAAAGTTTCAATACTTTTCCTGGAACAAGAGTAGCTGTTGCAAACATCCACACCACCTTTCGCTTACATTTAAGACTCAGAATGAAAATTAGAAACTGAAGATGTATTTTACGGATTTACATGAGACTGGGGAGTTGTAGACAGGATGGTCACAAAACAGCTAATTTCCTGCACTTATTCAAGACATTTTAAAACTTAGGTTCAAAAACAAAAAAAAAATACAGATTTTTCTATTCTATTTCTATTCTTTCTTTGTCCCATAATAATTCATAATTAGACTTAAAATTCTCAATTTTTTCATACTTATTAGGACTACCTAGAAACTCTCTTATACCAATACAGTAATATGACTGATTACGTAACCTCGCTGAGTTAACTTGGATTTTAAAGCTTAAAATACGTACAAACAGCCTGTGTTCACAGGGACAGTTTCAGTTGTCAACAGATGAAGGATACACCACAGTGCATATAATATTCTTTCAAATTAATTCAAAGATTATGTTGTGTTCCACTTGTTTCTCCAAGTGTTGTGATGGGACCCCTAACAAACCTTTTAAACCTTTTAAAATAGATGCTTGGTAAAGCTTTCTGTACATCCACATTGATGAGTTACAAATCTGATTTTAAGCAACCGCGGAGTGTTTCTGTCTGTTGCATTTGTTTTTAAATCAACCTCTTATTGTGTGTTTATGCATTAAATCCAGACAGAAAAATAAAAGGCTGTATAAATGCATATGTGAATGGAAATGTAAAAGTGAAAAATTCCCTTGGTGTGCCTTTTCAAGTCTAGTTTCATTTATACAAGCACAATGCCATGCTTTTATCTCCAGCATGTACATGTTTTTATTTGCATTATGAGCATTAAAACCAGCAATTATGGACTAACCTTGTTGTGTGAAACAGAAAATAGTCATTTCACCATAATAGCATTGAAATGGCTCTTTCTTCTACTTATATCTGTTTTTCCTTTATAGGTAAATTGGCCATACAATCCTGGATGTGTCTGTCGCTGTGTGAGCGAGGCATTTAGAAATAGGTTGGCACTAATCCCCTTTAAAATGTCATATAGCTTTCTGAAAGAGAAAGAAAATGTAGGAGGAAGTATGAAAGAAAAGGAAATGAATTATGGATGAGTTTTAAAAGGGATGTTACTCCCTGCCCTTCTCACTGTTTTCCCCTTCTTCTGCCCTCCTCCTGTCTCTTCCTCCCCTGATACTCCTTTCTCTATGTCCTCTGTGTCCTCTGCCTTCTCCTAAATCGATATGGGCTAGCTGTCATGGGTCGGTGGCCTGTAAATATCGGACTGGACTGCTACAGAGGGGTATTGTAACTCCCAGGGTCCTTTCAGGAGGCACTTACTGTCAGGTTCTGCCATTTTGGGTTCTGGTTTGTGTTTTTGTTCTGTGGGGTTTTGGTAGTTTTTTTTTCTTCTTTATTCCTGAATTCTTGTGTTTTTGTGTGTGCTTTATTTCAGCATCATTAATTGTTTGGGTTTGTTTACTTTTCAGTTAGGTCTTCCTCTATGTCTTCAGGTTACCTTGTTAGTTCTTATTTTCCAGGTTCTTATGTCTTAGGTTGTTATAGTTTTCTTAGATCGGTTTCCCTGAGTTTGTTATTTAGTCCCTTTCTCCCATGGTTTAGTTCTGTATCAGTTGACCTGTTCCTCAGCCTCCCTGCATACCCGGTCCATACCTGTCTCTAATTCCTGCCGATTGCCTTGCCTCTCATTCCTTTGTTCCACATTCACTTCCCTCAGTTTAAAAGCTCAGTTTTTCCCATTACTGGTCGCTGGTTCCTCCCATTCATTACCCTCTTGTGTTTTCTGCTGGCTTTATGTTTCCTCGTGGGAGAACTCATGTCAACTTTGGAATCTTTTCATGTAAAGCTTTAAGGAACCTTTGATTAAAGAAGCTTGCTCTCATCATGCTGCTGCCCAGTGCTTGTCTGCATTTTGGTCCTCTACAGCCACAGACCGTGACACTTACTTGTTTCTCAATTGGAAACATGCTTCCAGTTTAACTACCACAGGTAGGCTATATCTAAAAAATGTTTATATCATAAAAGGTTTCATAGTTTTTGTCACTCATTTCGGAAAGTGAAACTCATTTAGTATATAGATTCATTACACAAAGAACGATATATTTCAAGCCTTTATTTCTTGCAGTTTGGATGATTCTGGCTTACAGGCAATGAAAACACAAAAGTCAGTGTCTCAGAAAATTTTTATATTGCAGTAGACCAATTAAAAAACATTTTTAAAGTATAAATGTTGTGCAATGGCCATATAGTGGTCTACCCAATCATAGGGAAGACTGCTGACATGACAGATGTCCAGAAGACAGTCATTGAGCCACAAAAGGTCATTGCTAAAGAAACTGGTTCTTCATGGAGTGCTGTATACAAGCATATTGATAGAAAGTTGAGAGGAAGTAAAACGTGCGATTGGAAAAGATGCAACTGCAGCCTTGGGAGGATTGTCAAGCAAAATCCATTGAAGAATTTGGGTAAGCTTCACAAGGAGTGGACTGAGGCTGGAGTCAGCGCATCAAGAGATGCTATGCATAGATGAATCCTACACAAGGGCTACAAATGTTGCATTCCTTGTGTCAAGCCACACCTGAACCAGAGACAACGCCAGAAACCATCTTACCTGGGCCAAGGAGAAAAGAACTGGGGTGTTGTTGAGTGGTCCAAAGTCCTCTTTTCAGAGGAAAGCTAAGTTTGCATTATATTTGGAAATCAAGGTCTGAGAGTCTGGAGAAAGAGTGGAGAGGCATAGAATCAACATTGCTTGAAATCCAGTGGGCCATTTCCACAGTCAGTCGTGATTTGGGGTGTCATGTGCTGGTGTCCACTATGTGTTCTGAAGTCTGCAGTCAAGTCAGGCATCTCCTTGGAAATTATAGAGCATTTACTGCTTCCTTCTGCTGGTAAGGTTTATGAAGACGTTGATGTAATTTTTTAGCAGGACAGTGTTAGTAACCTTAAATTGCCAACAGATTTGCATGACCCAAACCCATAGAGAAACTATGGGGTATTGTCAAGAGGAAGATGAGAGACACCAGACCCAACAATGCAGATGACCTGAAGGACACCATCAAAGCAACCTGGGCTTCCATTACACTTAAGCAGTGCCACACACTGATGGCCTCCATGCAATGCGGCACTGATGCAGTAATTCATGCAAAAGGAGGCCTAACCAAGTATTGAGTGCATAGAAATAGACATTCTTTTCAAAAGCCTGATATTTTTGTTTAAAAAAATTTGGGGTTTTCATTATCTGTAAGACATAATCATCAAAATTACAAGAAAAATGTCAGTCTGTTATCAATCTTTATAATATTAGTTTTATTTGCTAAAATAAGAGAAATAGAATATTAAACTTTTTCACGATATTCAATTTTTTTTTTAATGACCTGTATGTCCTCTTCCACTTTCTATTGTGAACATACATTCTCAGCCACAAAGAAAGACATGTTTTTTTCTAAAGGGATCGTGGGCACACAACAAATACTTGCCATGGGTATTTTAATGTTTGACATTATTTTAGCTCTTGTCACTTAACTGTCACTTATAAGACCAATAACATTAATATTTTGTCTGTGCTGGGGCTGGGTGAAACCATATATGTAGATTGAAGCATTTGCTTATATTCCCCTTTGCCTTTTCAAATGAGCAAGTTTGTGAAGTTAATTGATTATATGCAGCAATTAGTGAGAGAATGAGAAAATAGAAAAATTTAATAAATAAACAGAATTTATTAGAAAAACACTCAACAACACAAGTGATTGTGTTGTAACACAATTGTTCTTGTGTCCTCATACAGATCTGGCTTTGAAGAAATAAAGGTGAACACCGCTCCATCTGGAAATGTTTAACGCTTAAAGAAGCTACATCTTGATCTATTCTTGGTCTACTTTCAAATGTGATGCTTCTTTGCATCCAAACACCTTTTATTTAAACAGTGTCTCAGAAATTAGTGTATAAAATGACTCAATCCACCTGTGAACCACAAGCAAAATGCAAGGAATGTTTATCTGTTTTGACATCAACAGTACTTTTAAATAAGACTGTTTTATATGTTTTTTTCAGTGGTGGCAAGTATTTAGCCATAGGCATCCTCGCACTCCAAGTCCAATTACCTGTGTTAAGGCCACATCTGAGACAGGGGGATTACAACATATTATTCTAGCACAAACAACAGTCTTTCTACCCACCACACCAGCCTGCAGGCAGCCACTGACAAGCAACCAGGGATGGTGTGAGAGGTGTTACATTAGCACCTGGATGTCTGAACAGCAGTCTGCTGACCTTTTATCTGTGGCTGATACACTACCTGGGAAACTTGTTTGCCCCCCTGTAGAGTTTATATATTGCCCTCAATTTTTCAGTCTCTCCCCATATGTCTCACTTTGTTTGTCCTTCCTTATCTTTCTTTTGTCCTCTTTTTTTGCTGTGATTTTAATCCTTTCTTTATCTTCCCCTCCCTTTTGTTGACAGTTGGTGTTTTTACAAGTGAATGCTAGTCAAAGTGGCATCTCTTATTCTTCACTGTCTGTCACCACTTTGAATTATCTTAAATGTGTTCATGATGCAAAACAATCTATCTACCTTCTTTAAGTACCTGCCTGTCCCCTCAAAAAGACTTCTCTGTCACCAGGGTTCTCAAGCCACATTTTTTTACTTTTATTGTTTTGTCATGTACCAGGGCTACCAGGCCTGTACAAATTGCTGTGCCTGAAATTCCTCGAGGCACACAACTTCCTTCAAGTCACCTGCCAGGGGCTCCAATTAGACTGATAAGCAGTGCAACTGGAATCAGCCCTTTCTGGTAATCAGCCCCACGGAGCCTCGACAGACAGCTAAATGAGGAGGAGATGAGCCATGCAGCCCAACAGGTGTCCTTAAAAAGACAGGGAACAATTCCTATAGTATCTTGTCTTTTTCCTTTCGCTTCTAACTGCTTGAGAGTTCAGTTCAGTAGGGTTTGAAACATAAAGACATTTTGTGGATATTTATTAAATTAATTCCGGAAAACAAAAAACAGTATGGTGCCCTTCTGTGGTGTATAGATTTAATCATCACGCTGTGACTTTGAATTGCTCACTCGCCTCACTTTTTAAAGGAATTGTTTTAGAAACTCTGCTGTAAAATGATTGATTAGGAGTGGAGCGAATTTTAACAAACACACTCGTCAAAGTGTGTACTTTGATTTCTGAATCACTTCCCATCCTGAATACATTTTTTTTTTTGCTTCTTTTCTCTTTACAGCCACATCTGCTCTGCTTTAGACATATAATAATGATTATCAAATTTTGTCCTAAAGCAAAGTAGTAATGCCAGCCTGGCTGAATACAAAATGATTTGTGAACTAATAAAGTCTCAGATGGGAAATGTCATATTTCACGTTTTGACACCTGCATGAGGCTGTTGTGTGACACTTTCATTTCGCGCCCACCACTCCCAGCTGTACAAAGAAAGGCAACGTGGTGAGAATAATGCTGGAGCTGCCAGAATGCCTCGTGGTGACGAAGACAGGCGAGCTAGTAGGACTAAGCTCTCAGATGCTTTATCCACTCTCCGTTGGAAGATGTGCACTAACATTTGTAGCTGTGGTTGGAGGGATTCACTGAAAGGCAATGTGTTTAATAGCCTCTGCTAGATGGGAAAATATCATGACCTCTTCTGAAATGCTTTTATCTAGTTAAGCAAAAACTGCTTTAACTGCAGACCAGTGGTTAAAATTATCTGGGAATAGCCACACAATTCTGCAACCTGCTATCATTTCAATACATTTTTCCAAAGTAATGCCATTTATTCTGCACAAATCAGCTGAAAACAAACAAATGTGTTTTGGGTGAAATGAAAAGATGCAATAACCTAGATGCACAACTCTTAAAACAATACTTTTCTGATGCACCTTCTGATTCATTTTCAGCATCCAGTCTTTTTCAGTTTACACTTACCGACAATTATATTGAATCAAATTAACCTAAAAAAAACAGTCATAGTTAGATTTTTCTGCCTTGTCTACAATTTAGTATTTAGCAAAAGCCATAGCGTGCAGAACAGGCTCCAAAGGATCAGAATGATCTTATTGTACTAAGGTATCTGTCAGGAGAAGGATACAACAATTTCCACAGCTTGATATTTACTAGTAAGCTGAAACTTATGCATACCCCTTCACCAACATATTTCTTCTGACTAAAAGCAATAACAAGGTTTCTGAGTGGTCCACTCAGAGTCTTGACTTGAATCTGATACAAAATGTGAGGAGCAGCTAAGGATTAGGGTGATGGGAAGGAGGCCTTCCTACCTCAAACACTGAAAGGTCATCATCAAAGCCAAATCGGAGGAGATATGCAAGTGCCTATCAGCAATTATACAACAATGTTGGCTGCTGTCATGCCAATGAGTACCGTAAATTCCGGACTACAGAGCGCACCTGATCAAAAGCCGCATGCTCTAAATCTAGAAAGAAAACCAATTTTGTACTTGTACAAGCCGCACTGGATTTTAAGCCGCGGGTGTTCCACTTTGTAACACAGAAAGATATTACACGTGAGGATTTTAAACTTTTAACTTAATCCGTATGGTAATATAAACAAATGCATATTGCAAATGCTTTTTTTTTAACAGTGGCTAACACGGCTACCTTTAAATATACGTACGTTAGCAGTAACACACAAATTTCGTTGCTAATGCTTTTTTACTGAACAGTGCACGAACAACATTCCAATATCTCCTAACTGATTTACACTGCAGCCTACCAGGTCAAAAGTCATGGATCGCCTTCTTCATCTTCTTCCTCCACACTGAAACCATCTAAGTCCTGTTCTTCATTGTCCGAATTGAACAGCCTCAGGATCTCGTCACTCACTTCAGCCTCTTCGTTGACACTCTCACTTGAGCGCACCAGGTCCCCTTAATCATGCAACAGTCCAGTCTTTCGAAACCCGTTGGTGATTTTCCATGTTGATGAGGGTGAATATAAATGTCTGATTTACAATACTGGTAATTGAATTGTGATGCTCTTGATTTATTCCACAAGTTCATTGGACCTCTTTGAACTACTCATCCATTTGATTGGTCTACAGTTACCAGGCAAAATGTTTTTGCCGGCATGAAAAAAAACATGCATTAGCCGCACCGTTGTATAGGCCGCAGTGTTCAAAGTGTGGGAAATAAGTAGCGGCTTATAGTCCGAAATTTACGGTATTTTTCCAGTGATTATTTGAAAGGGCTTATATAATTTGTGACGTGCCCTTTATAAAAATGTAAATAGAAACTAAGCGTTTTCCCAAAATTGGTGCTCCTTTTACGTTGTTTTATTAACTTTTAGAAGATACATGTCTCATTTCCTTTCAGAGAAAACCTTGTTGAAAAACAAAATTATTTTAAATCTAAATCTGCCCAGATTTTGAATAATTTTGGGCTTATTTGTACAGTCATATTCAATAAATTTGAATGCTATTGAAAATGTATTTTATTTTAGTAATTCAATCCACTAAGTAAAACACATTATTTAGACTTTTTACACACAGACTGATGTTTTAAAGCCTGTATTTCTGTTAATTAGTATGATTTTCCACTTACAGCTAATGAAAACAAGACATTTAGGATCAGAATATTAAAGGCATTTTTAATGCAAAGTAATGAAAAGTATATATAATACCTGTTTAAAAGTTGTTATTTTAGAAAGGTACTTTTAATCTGACAAACGAGTCTCATCAGCACTATACTAAACTATAACAAAATGAATTATTTGTCAATTGTTGGAGAAAAGATGGAATGACAATGACATTGCAAAAACTAGACATTTTTCCAACATTATTGAAAAGACAAGATCGAAACTGGTGATGCAGGCTACCAAGAGCCTGGCAGGAGAACTGAACCAACAGGAATTTCCAACATGTTCTAGTTGTGATCCACATGTGACAACAATCTCCTGTATTATTTTTATGTCAGACTGAAGGAGTAGGAGTGCAAGGGATAATTATTCTTATAACATCAAAAAAAATGTATTTCTATTTAAAACCTCCCAAAATATTGAGGAACAAAGTGTGATGGTATGATAAAACCAAATGTGAACTTTTTTCACAACTCCGAAAGGTTGATTTGACACAAAACTACCCTGAGCATCATCAAAACCCCACCCTTCCCACAGTGAAGCATGGGTAGGGTGGAGTTTAAATTCTTTAGATGAAACAGATTTTTTGACAAGATGATTGAAATTAGTAGCAATTGAGAATGTCAATAGTATTTTTTTTTTCTTCCAAACATGAGGTGTCTGCTTAAAGGCTGAAAACTGATAATAATTTTCAGCACTACAGTGGGTACAAGTATGCATCTACAGTCTACATCTACAGTCTTCATTGTTTTGGAAAAAAAAATTGCAAGGTAAAGTGGTAAATATTTCCAAGAAAAGAAGTGGCATGCATATACGTTGTCAATGCCATCTAGAAAAACACTAAATCTGACATATTTAGCATTAGCACAGGAAAAGGTTTGCTGGTGTCCTCTGCTTTAGGAAGCATGAAGATATAAGCAGTGATGCCAATTAAAATATAGATATAGCACTGTTATAATGGTATACATAGATGAAAAATACCACCTTAAATCACTTGTTCACTTTAGTGAACAAATTTAGTAAAAAAAAACGTAAAACTATCACTGTAACTATCATTTATAAAATATTTTGCTATGTAGCAGCCATTTAGTCAGATCTTTACTGTTGTGTGTTCAGTATTTGTGTTTTTTGTTGGTATTGTGAGGAACATTGCCTTAAAAGTTTAGAATTTGTAGCCAAACGTTAAACCTCTGGCAATGGGTCAGATCAGGAGGCAAAAAAGGACACTCCTTGTCAGTTTTAGTGTTTTATATCAATTGTGTTACTTTTCATGTTTTGCTCTTTGTACCCTTTGCAATGTACGTGCTTGTTTTGTTTTAATAATCAATATATTTCATTGGTCCCTGTTATAGATTGATTTTAATGGCTCCCTTCCACTTATTTGCAACTGTGAACAACTTTAAATGTAGTTAAATCAGCAAATGAAGTTTTACAACCCTAATGTTAAAATAGAAGTTGATTTACAAATTCAACACAATTGTCTTATTTTTGTTAGGGAGTTCAGACTAAATGCCTTTCTCATGTTAATTATTAATTAAAGCCTCCACATGACTTATTGGTTAAGCTCTCAGTGACTCTCCACTAATTAGCACCGCTATGAAGCAGGAGACAGATTTGGTTTATATTGAAATAAATTTGTTCTTTTATGTTTATGAAGTGCCTTACAAAACTATTTATACCCCTGGATAACTACAACAGTACAACCATAAACTTCAATGTATTTTAATGGATTTTATGTGATAGTAGACCAAAACAGAGTAAGTAAGTCATTTTTTTTATACAGCAAGTGCTTTACAATAAAAACAGTAAACAAAAATACATGCACTTAAGACCCTAAAGGTGAAACAGAAGGCTATAAAAGATAAAATAAAACAATGTAACACAGAAAAAATAAGAAATGAAGCCGAAATCTACGTAAAACTATAAATAAATGTGTCTTCAGCTGATTTTTAAAGGAGTAAACCAAAGGATGCTTTGCATTCAAACTATAAGCTATAGCATGTGTTGCAGTCATGGATGGTTGATGTTATGTCTTATTCTTCAGATCAAACGTGCTTGATTACAATTAGAGCCCAGCAGCACCCTTCTGCTCACCCCTGCTTACTCCACTTCATCCTCTCCCTCTTTCTCCTGACTTGAGTGATGGCGTTTGTGATTCCTAATGACAGTCGGAACAAATCTACGGTAATGAGGTCACGTTGGCATCTTTTCTCTGAAATCACCCTTCACAGTTCTGTACAGTCAACCTGTCTCTGAAAACCAGATGTGGCTCTGCATTTGAGCTCCACTGAACCAGTGTGAATCTGCTCAGCTGTTTCCTCCAGGAAACCTCCCTTGTAGCCAAAATTAATACCCTGTCCTACCTATGATTTTTTTTCTCAGTGCCCAGAATTACATGTTGAGTCACTGAAGTGCAAATCCTGCCTTTATATTAATATTGCCTCACATTTCCAGACCTGCAGTATGATGTCTTTTACATATTTGTTCAGGCTCACCAGTGCAAGTGTTTAAAGGGGATATTGTTTTTTTTCTTAAGATAATAAATTTACCTGTATGAAGACAGAAGAAAAATGTGTACATGCTTGCACGAGCTCCCACCATCCACTTATTAACGTGTGTTTTCTTCTACCTTGAGCAGGATGTCTGCTCCAGCAAACTGCTGCGATTCGTTCGAGCCATTGGCTTGTGGAGAGGGAATTGTGGATGAAAAGCACAGCCGTGTGTGACTGTGAATACGCACAATACGTGTACATGTGGGTGTGCCCTCCTGTGTGTGTGTGTGTGTGTGTCTTTTGCCCAGTGATGTGGTTAGTAATGTGGAGACCTGCAGGAGACGGTCCACGGAGAGAGCCTCCAGGATAATTGCTACCACAGTGACAGGTAGGGCTGCCTCTGTCAGTTCTCTCAGTGGGGAAGCAGAGGGAGAGTGTCTGTGTGTGTGAATGTATGCATGCATGTGTGGGTCCAACTTTATGTGTCAATTTTATTGTCCCTTCCTTTGATAAGCTTTTCCCCAGAGGGATGTCTTTAAATAGTGGCAGAGCTGCAGATGTGTTTATCTTGTAACCCTTAAAACAAACAGGACAATAAATCAAGCATCTTTAAATTATTATGAAAAAAATTTCATGTAGGGGGTTTTTATCCAGTTTTCAAAGATCATATTGTTATCTGCTGTGCAGAAAACCATTATCAGCCCTTGATTTTTTCAGAAATCTTTCACATTGCAACCATAGTCTTCAGTGTATTTCAATTGGGCATTTTTTGTGATGGAGCAGCACAAAGCAGTTCATAATAAAAAAAGGGGCAAACCAGGGATACATTTTTGGCCTACCCTGCCACCTCATTTTTAATATATAGAATTAAATTTTTAATTTACGAAAATTTTAATCCACAACAAATTGGAATTCTGAGTGAGAAATGTCAAAGGCTCCAATGTGTCTGCTTTGCAATATAAAATTAAGTAATAGCTGCTTTAAAAATCTGTATTCATGCATTCCTGATAATGCTGTAAAAGTGTTTGAAAGTATTAAATGCTGAGAAGTGCTTTGCTATAACTAAGCACTAGTTAGCTTGGGCATTGAGTATAGCAATTAACAAATCCAACTGGTTTTTGAGCCACAGAATATAGATGTGTTAGGTTTGATGTTATTCCCAGATCCAAGTTCTATCTTCTCATGTAAATGGAGCATTGTAGCCAGAAGCACTTGTTCCTAATTTAGTGTGGTCAGCTTCTTTTTGTACTAGTTCTTGAACATTTCTGTTCTGCACTTCTCTGTTGAGCAGTTCCTGATGATGCAAAAATCACCTTGCTTAGTAGTTTTACGTGACAGTCTATTTCTTTACACTTGCCTTTGCTAATAACAATTACCAAAAATCCTTCCAAGTACCATTAAATATACCCTAAGTATCTCCTGTGGTACTTGTATTACAGTTTGAGAACCATGGATCCAAACCATTTCATAGTAGCTCTGGTTGTGTTTAGGGTTGTTGTCCTGCTGGAAAGTGAACCTCTGCCCCAGTCTCAATTCTTCCAGGATCCCCCTGTACTTATCTCCATCCGTCTTCCCATCAACTCTGGCCAGAATCCCCGGCATGAAGCTGCCGTCCCAATGTCTCGCCATGTCAATGCTTTTTCATGTTGATGAGTCGTGTTTGTTTTCTTCCAGACACAGTGTTTAACATGTGTTTCATTTTGGTCAACAAATTCTCCCACCGAAGCTGTGGAGCTCTTTGCTACCAACTGCGCCACGATGCAGCCCCAGTTAAACAATGTTAAAACTTTGAGAAGTCACCTAACTAGATTTAATTTAGGGGTTTCAGATTAAAAGGGGCTGATTACAAATGCAAGGCACACATAAATAGTTTTTTGTAAAAACTAATTGAAAAACCTTGTATTATTTTCTTCCAGTTAACCATACTGCACTACTTTGTACTTCTTTATCACATAACATATACTGACATTTGAGGTTTTAACATGATAAAATGTGAAAAAGTTCAAGAGATATGAATACCTTTGAATTATTTACCTCGTCACTGACTGTAAACCACAAACCTTTTTGCTCTTTTTGAGCGAATGTCAGATGCGATTTATGCGTGGCGCGTCACACATCTGCCAACTGTCATCTCCGAGAGTCAGTGAGAACGATCTTAGCGCACCCCGGTGAGAATCCAGAGTGACATCCGCGCAGGGAGGGGAGTGAGAGAGGTGGGGGTTTCTCCCACATCTGGAGTCATCTGCCATCCAAGTCATTTGCCAATGCTTCTCTCGTTCCCTGGTCTCCTGCAGTCCGTAAAGAATTGGTGTCAGCACCTATCAGAGGCAAAATGCCTATTCTACACAGAGTGTCAGAGCAGCCACAATCTATTAATCAATAGGCAGCAAAGAAAAAGATATCATGTAGGTGGTGGTTGGTGTTCTGTGTTGGTGTGTTTGTTGGCTCAAGAGCAGCAGGCGAAGCCTCATCTAGGTGTATTACTCAGGCATCATTGAAAGGGCTCTCTAATGAGGCAGGATGCAATTATAAATGTCATATGTGCTCTGTTTGAGAAAGGAGGGGGCTTGAAAACGGTTTGATAGTGTCTGCAATGGACTCAAAGTGCATGCTGATTGCAGGACTCCAGCCATCACAGCTTCTGACAGATCCTATTTTATTCTCTTTTTTTCAACTTATAGTTTTTTTCTAGAATTCATAAACTAGACAATTTTATTTGTTAGTTATTTTCAATATTTTGCCTCAAAGTTCATCTCCATTGCATTTGTTTAAACCCCAAAGGTTTGTCATGTGTTGATTTAGGCTGAATAACAGCAGTTGGTTTGTTTGGGGGCACTGTTGGCCTTATCCGTAGGAAACAATCGATTGGGGTGAATAAACAGTGAGCCAGCCAGGACCCCTGCTGGTAACAGCATGGTTGTACCATGTGACAGGCATGGGGCTTTATGATTGGCATTTCTTATTGGATATTTGAGCCTAATGATGTCATGATGTTTAGTTTACTGAGAGAGGCTTGTTTTCTCTTTGCAACTAATATATTTGGCCTAGGTAACTCCATATTTCCATTAAAGGATTTTAGGTGACAGTTACTGATTATTAAATTATTTTTTATCTTATTTGACCTGCAGGTTATCCTTTTAAAGCTACAATTTTAGAAGAGAGAGTAATTACCAGAGCACTTCTTCAACTGATATGAATCAGTGAACAGATGATTAGTTGACTAACACAAAAATTAATGAAATATAAAATACTTCCTTAATGATTAATGCTCAAAAGTCCTCAATCACATTAAAACAACCAGGCAACTCCAACAACTCCTTTAATTTCTTAAATATGTAGATATGTTCAACCTCTGTTGTCTATTTAAAACCCAGCTCCCACCACTATACATCCCGGTATAATATATGAGGTAGTTTTGACCATAGAGTACAATTCTTACGCTTCTTTAAACCAATGAAACCAAAATACATATTTGTCTTTTTGTTTTTGTTTTTTTGCAATTTTAGTTATGTTGTGCTTAAGGTTCTAGATGTCTTGCTATCAAAGAGGAACCACATTGCCTGCTCCAAAAGAAAAAGCCAGCTCACTTGGTGAGGAAGTACATAATAGGGTGTGCTTAAAGATCAAGGCTGGGAAATGGAGGCGCTAGCAAGGTGTCATGCAATTTTGCTGAGGCTTCTCGCACTCCATGCACCAGAACAAAGAATTAGCTGTTTTCAATATACATTAGAATAAACCTTCAATAGTTTACAGAAGACTATGTATATATTTGGTTTTAAAAAAAGAAAGGGGCTACATGGTTAACAGCTGAAGGAGCAGCCAGCTGGCCAAGTGAGGACTTGAATGATGCAGGGTGCTTGGAAATGGAGCCTTGGCAACAGAACTGCTAGCCAGGCGCAGATAGCAACATATAACAATTACCACACTGCTGCCTTTTCTCTTGTTTGTTACTTGAATGACCATCAGATTTAAGTCCAGATTTGACAAAGCCCCTTGTTGACTTTATTATTTTTTTGCCATTTAGAGTTGCACTTGATCTTGAGCTTTGGATCATTGTCCTGCGCTAAAGGTCATGGACTGATAACCAAAAATGACCCCTCAGGAATGTTGTAGAGAGCAAAATTCATGATTTTATCAATGACAGGTTATCCAGGTCCTAAAACAGCACCAGACCATCACACTACCACCACCATAATTGACTGTAGGTATACAGTTATTTAATTGGAATGCTGTGTGTTTTACACCAGAAATTCACAACTTCCAAAATGTACAGCTTTTGTCTCGTCAGCCCACAGAAAACGTTGCTCAAAATCTTGGGGATTTTTAAGAATTTTACTTTGGACAAATTATGAGTCTTGCTGTTCTTTTGGGTCAGCAGTAGATTTGGACTTAGAACTCTCCCACTGATAGCATGTCTGCCCAATCTCTTTCTTGTTCTTGAATCATAATCACTGACCTTAACTGAGGCAAATGAGGCCTGCAGTGCTGAAGATGTTGTTCTGGGTCCATATGTGACCTTCTGCATGAATTGTCAACACGCTCTTGGAGTAAATTTGGTAGGTCATGACTGGTTCTGTTGAAGTGATTTCTTGCTTCTCTGGCAGTGTTGGGGCATGGGTAAAATAAAACGGAGCTGTCAAAAGTTGTGGGGAATCACAGTTAATTCATGATTTAACAACGATGCAATTTATTTTTTCATAGGGCCATGATGGACTTTTTTACCTTAATGAATGAAATAATCTTTCCGTTTATTAATCTTCATAAAGAGTAAAAACCTGTAGATTGGCATATACAAATGATGATGGTCACTTATTAGTGAACAAATGACAAATGAGTTAAAGTGTAGTAACAGCTATTTAACCAAAACTGGACCAAACTTCATCAAGTAATTATTAATTAATTGGGACAACCCAAACCTAATGAACTACTACTCAGTCCTTATATATATATATAATATATATATATATATATGAGGATTTTATAGACTATTGGTGGCTACCAAAATGTTGTGAAATAGCTGATTCTACTGGTACTTATACATAATCCAGTAATCCGTAATTAGAGAGTAAGATTATCAAGTTGATTAAAAAAGGTTCAAAGACATTTATTGTCCTCCACTTTGTTTTTTTTAAATCATGGCTGGATTTCTTCCTCTGCTTTTCAGTGTAAGATAATAAACGAGGGCCATTACATTTAATTCAGTTATGTTCATTTTAGAAGTAATGCCATCAGTAAGTAATTGAGTGTGGAGAAGAAAAGGTTTGGAAAGATAAAAAAGGTGAATCTGAACCTCTTTCTGATGTGTAACTAATTTTTAACTGTGGTCATGTTGGGGGTTTTAAGTAGCTTATTCTGAAGATTTTCTTTTTATTATAAGAAATGGAGAAATAATGCTGATTTAAGAAAAGGGGTAGAAATGTCTAAAAAGATGCATCAGCCTTCAAAGTTTTTTAGAACAGTGTCATGTATATATCTTGTACTTTGAGTTTCTGTATAATTAATTTTGTTGCCTTTATTTATGTACAATTGTTATCACTTTTGTGTCTCATTTTTTTTGTCTTTTTGTCCTCTCTAATTCCTTGATATTTTTATCCAAAGACCCCATTTTTAAAATAATTTATAGGACTCTCTTGATATCTTCTGTTTGATGGTGCATTTGTTAGGTCACTAAAGTCTGCTCCACAAGGAATGAACAAGTATTGTGTCTACATATTAAAAAACACAACTCAGCAAAGAAACCAGTTGTAAAATGGATAATTAGAAACCAGCAGCCTTTCACAGTGAGACAAGTTCTAATTTCTTTTGCTGATTCTATTAAAAACACAAAAAATACACTGACTCACTGGGTGAGAATCTGGATAAAAAACTATAATTATGCAGTAAAAGATCTTTTTACTTTTTAAAACATGAATACCAGACACTCTTCTTCTGCTATAGATGTTATTTTCAGACTTTACCTTCTCTTGCTGTGACCCCAACATGGAACATGGTTTAAAAAATGGATAAAAAATATTTTTTTTGTCTTCCAATTGTCAACTTTCTCAAGGATTTAAGCACACGTTGCACAATATACCGTCATGGTCAGGTACAAGGACTGGACAAAAATCTGTAAAAACAGCCAAAGTTAAAAGGAAAATGGACATCCAGATAGCATGTTGAGCTACTGATGAAAGCCACTTTAAAAGATTATAAGAAAGTCTCTTCTTGAAAGCAAAGCAGAAAAAAAATATTGGCGGTTTAAAACCTTTGTACAGTTGCATATATAGAGAATATCTAGAGTCATGTTGATGCTAATTGCAAATATGAAGTACATAAATATGAATAATACAACAAAATCCTTCAGAGTGGGGTTAGATCCAGATTGTTTCAGACCTATCTTTTATCTAATTAATAACCAGTGATTGATTCACATCTAATCTTCTGATCTGTTCACCTCTTTCTTGTTATTTGTTTTATATTTAAACGAAGGAAAATAAATAAAGGATCACTGTATAGATCACTTTTCTCTGATGTTTTTCTCATGTGTTTCTTAAGTAGCTTACTTTTACAAGCTACTAAAGACAATGTTATTAGGTGTTTCGTTCAACTAATGGTTAATTAGCTCTTATCATTAAGTTTGCCACTTTTTTCTATGCACCAAAATAATCTGTTATTATGTTAAGTGTTGCACCAAACATGCAGTAAGAATATTTGTTCAAGTCATTCCTTAAACAATAAACTTATTATCAAAGTGACATTCAATTTCTATTAACACAGGTATTTTTTCTGGACAAATTTTTTTTTTTCACTTCCCTAACTGTTTTCCATTTAGTGGTTTCAAATAGTCTTTGTTGTGGAAAGTTTTGATTGCTGTTTTTTTGCAGTTTTACTACAATAAACCTGAAGATTAATACATACTATTATTAAATATTAGTAAAAAAATATTCTTTAATAAATCAGTTTATAATATTAATCTTTAGCTGCAATAATATTCCTCTTTTTTTTCCTCATTTGCATGATGTTCCAGATACGTCCTCAGATTTACTCATACTCATACTCATACTCGTATTTGTCGTCTTCTGCTTCATCCATGACCGGGTCGCGGGGGCAGCAGACTCACTCAGTAGAGACACCCAGACTTCCCTCTCCCCAGACACCTCATCCAGCTCCTCTGGGGAGAGCCCAAGGCGTTCCCAGGCCAGCCAAGAGACACAGTCCCTCCAGCATGTCCTGGGCTGTCCCCTTGTCTTCCTCCCGGTGGGACGTGCCTGGGAGGGGGTCCCGGGGGAGGCATCCAGGAGGCATCCGGTATAGATGCCCGAGCCACCTCAACTGGCTCCTCTCGATGTGGAGGAGCAGCGGCTCTACTCCGAGCTCCTCCCGGATGGCCAAACTCCTCACCCTATCACTAAGGGAGTGCCTGGCTACCCTACGGAGGAAGCTTACTTCGGCCACTTGTATCCGGGATCTCGTTCTTTCGGTCATGACCCAAAGTTCATGGCCATAGGTGAGGGTAGGAACGTAGACCGACCGGTAAGTTGAGAGCTTCGCTTTTCGGTTCAGCTCTCTCTTCATCACAACGGACCGACACAGCGTCCCCATTACTGCAGCAGCCGCACCGATCCGTCTGTCGATCTCCCGCTCTATTCTCCCCTCACTCATGAACAAGACCCCAAGATACTTGAACTCCTCCAAGCCACCCTTTTCCTGTTGAGAACCATGGCCTCGGACTTGGAGGAGCTGATCTTCATCCCAGGCGCTTCACACTCGGCTGCGAACCACCCCAGTGCATGCTGTAGGTCTTGGCTAGAGGGGGCCAGCAGGACCATGTCGTCTGCAAAAAGAAAAAGACGAAAACCACTGGTCCTCAAACCTGACCTCCTCCGGCCCTTGGCTGCACCTAGAAACCCTGTGCATAAAACTTATGAACAGGACCAGTGACAAAGGGCAGTCCTGCCGGAGTCCAACATGCACCGGGAACAGGTCCTACTTAGTGCCAGCAATGCAGACCAAACTCCTGCTCTGCTTGTACAGAGACCAGGTGGCCCCTGAAAAGGCCCCCAACTCCGTACTCCTGAAGCACCCCCACCGGGCACCACGAGGGGCACAGTCGAATGCCTTCTCCAGGTCCACAAAACACAAGTGGACCGGTTGGGAAAACTCCCATGAACCCTTGAGTACCCTGCAGAGGGTGAAGAGCTGGTCCAGTGTTCCACAGCCGGGACGAAAACCACATGGCTCCTCCTGAAGCCGAGGTTCGACTATCGGCCGGGCTCGTACTCGTACTCGTCGTCTTCCGCTTATCCGGAACCTGGTCGCGGGGGCAGCAGACTCAGCAGAGACACCCAGACGTCCCTCTCCCCAGACACCTCCTCCAGCTCCTCCGGGGGAGCCCAAGGCGTTCCCAGCCAGCCAAAAAAGACATAGTCCCTCCAGCGTGTCCTGGGCCGCCCCCTGGTCCTCTCGGGGGGACGTGCCTGGAACACTCCCGAGGAAGGCGTCCAGGAGGCATCCGTTTATAGATGCCCGAGCCACCTCAACTGGCCTCTCGATGTGGAGGAGCAGTGCCTCTACTCCGAGCTCCTCCCGAATGACTGAGCTCCTCACCCTATCTCTAAGGGAGTGCCCGGCCACACTATGGAGGAAGCTCATTTCAGCCGCTTGTTTCCGGGATCTCGTTCTTTCGGTCAGGACCCAAAGTTCATGGCCATAGGTGAGGGTAGGAATGTAGACCGACCGGTAAATCGAGAGCTTCGCTTTTCGGCTCAGCTCTCTCTTCACCACAACGGACCGTCACAGGCCCCCATCACTGCGGCAGCCGCACCGATCCGTCTGTCGATCTCCCCCTCCATTCTTCCCTCACTCGTGAACAAGACCCCGAGATACTTGAACTCCTCCACTTGAGGCAGGAAAACTCCCCTCCAAACTGAAGAGGACAAGCCACCCTTTTACGGTAAAGTACCCTTGGCCTCTGACTTGGAGGAGCTGATCTTCATCCCAGCCGCTTTCACACCGGCTGCGAACCGCCCCCCGCGCTGCTGTCGGTCTTGGCTAGAGGGGGCCAGCAGGACCCGTCATCTCAAAAAGAAGAGACGAAATCCACTGGTCCCCAAAAACCAGACCCCTCCGGTCCTTGGCTGTGTCTAGAAATCCTGTCCATAAAAAATTTGAACAGGACGGTGACAAAGGGCAGCCCCCCGGGAGTCCCCAAAAGCACCCGGGAACAGGTCCGACTTAGTGCCGGCAATGCGGACCAAACTCCTGCTCCGCTCGTACAGGGACGCAGGGCCCTAATAAAAGGGCCCCCCATTTCCATACTCCTGGAGCACCCTCTAAAAAATCATGAGGACACAGTCGAATGCCTTCTCCAGGTCCACAAAACACATGTGAACCGGTTGGGCAAACTCCCATGAGCCCTCGAGTACCATGTAGAGGGTATAGAGCTGGTCCAGTGTTCCACGGCCGGGACACTGCTCCTCCTGAAGCCGAGGTTCCATTATCAGCCGGACTCTCCTCTCCAATACCCTGGCGTAGGCCTTACCAGGGAGGCTGAGGAGTGTGATCCCCCTGTAGTTGGAACACACCCTCCGGTCCCCCTTCACCACCCCGGTCTGCCAGTCCAGAGGTACTGTCCCCGACCGCCATGCAATGTTGAAGAGGCATGTCAACCATGACAGCCCCGCAACATCCAGGATTTGAGGTACTCAGGGCGGATCTCATCCACCCACGAAGCCTTGCCACTGTGGAGCTTTTTAACCACCTCGGTGACTTCAGCTTAGGTGATGAAAGAGTCCAACCCCAAGTCCCCAGCCTCTGTTTCCACCAGGGCGTGATGGCAGGATTGAGGAGATCCTCGAAGTACTCTTCCACCGCCCGATAATGTCCCCAGTCGAGGTCAGCACCCTCCCACCCGCACTATAAACAGTGTTGGCGAAGCACTGCTTCCCCCTCCTGAGGCGCCGGATGGTTTGCCAGAATCGCTTCGAGGCCGACCGGTAGTCCTTCTCCATGGCCTCGCCGAACTCCTCCCAGGCCCGAGTTTTTGCCGCCAGCCGTCAGCCGCCTCAGGAGTCCCACAAGCCAACCACAGCCGATAGGACTCCTTCTTCAGCTTGACAGCATCCCTTACTGCCGGTGTCCACCACCGGGTTCTGGGATTGCCGCCGCGACAGGCACCACAGACCTTATGGCCGCAGCTACGGGCAGCAGCATCGACAATAGATGCGGAGAACATGGTCCACTCGGACTCTATGTCTCCAACATCCCCCGGAATCTGGTCAAAGCTCTCCCGGAGGTGGGAGTTGAATACATCCCTGGCCGAGGGCTCCGCCAGGCTTTCCCAGCAGACCCTCACTATGCGCTTGGGCCTCCCAAGTCTGTCCGGCTTTCTCCTCCTCCAGCGGATTCAACTCACCAGCAGGTGGTGATCAGTGGACAGCCCAGCACCTCTCTTCACCCGAGTGTCCAAAACATGCGGCCGAAGGTCTGATGATACGACAACAAAGTTGATCATTGACCTCCTGCCTAGGGTGTCCTGGTGCCAAGGGCACTGATGAACACCCTTATGCTTGAACAAGGTGTTCATTATTGACAATCCGTGACTAGCACAGAAGTCCAATAACAAAACACCACTCGGATTCAGATCGGGGAGGCCATTCCTCCCGATCACGCCTCTCCAGGTGTCATTGTCGTTTCCCACATGGGCGTTTAAGTCCCCCGGCAGAATAATGGAGTCCCCGGGAGGGGCACTATCCAGCACCCCCGACAGGGACACCAAGAAGGCCGGGTACTCCGCACTACCGCTCGGCCCGTAGGCCGAAACGACAGTCAGAGACCTATCCCCGACCCGAAGGCGCAGGGATGCGACCCTCTCATCCACCGGGGTAAACCCCAACTGAGCTGGGGGGCAACAAGCAAACCCACCCCAGCCCGCCGCCTCACCCCGTGGGCCACTCCAGAGTAGAAGAGAGTCCAGCCCCTCTCAAGGAGATGGGTTCCAGAGCCCACGCTATGCGTGGAGGCGAGCCCGACTATTTCTAGTCGATATCTCTCGACCTCCCGCACAAGCTCAGGCTCCTTCCCGCCCAGTGAGGTAACATTCCACGTCCCTAGAGCCAGCCTAAGCATCCGGGGATCGGGCCGCTGAGGTCTCCACCTTCGTCCGCCACCCAATCCTCTTTGCACCAGTCCCTCACGGTTCCCCCTGCAGGTGGTGGGCCCACTGGGGGATGGCCTCACGTCTCTTGTTCGGGCTTGGCCCGGCCGGGTCCCGCGAGGAACAACCCGGCCACCAGGCGCTCTCCGACGAGTCCCGACCCCAGGCCTGGCTCCAGGGTGGGACCCCGGCTCCGCCGTACCGGGCGACGTCATGTGCCTCGATTTAGTGGTCGTCATGAAGGATTCTTGAACCACTCTTTGTCTGACCCATCACCTAGAGCCTGTTTGCCATGGGAGACCCTACCAGGGGCATTTAAGCCCCAGACAACATAGCCTCTAGGATCATTTGAACACTCAAACCCCTCCACCACGTTAAGGTGGTGGTTCAAGGAGGGGTATCGGCCGGGCTCTCCTCTCCAATAACCTGGCATAGGCCTTACCAGGGAGGCTGAGGAGTGTGATTCCCCTATAATTGGAACATACCCTCCGGTTCCCTTCATAAGAAGGTCTGCCAGTCCAGAGGCACTTTCCCCGACCGCCACGCAATGTTGAAGAGGCGTGTCAACCATGACAGTCCCACAACATCCAGAGACTTGAGGTACTCAGGGCGGATCTCATCTACCCCCGAAACCCTGCCACCGTGGAGTTTTTTAACCACCTCGGTGACTTTAGCCTGGACGATTAAAGAGTCCAAGACTGAATCTCCAGCCTCTGCTTCCACCAGGAAATGCGTGACGGCAGGATAGAGGAGATCCTCAAAGTACTCCTTCCACTGCTCGATAATGTCCCCAGTCGAGGTCAACAGCTTCCCACCCGCACTGTAAACAGTGTTGGCGAAGGGCTGCTTCCCCCTCCTGAGGCGCCGGATGGTTTGCCAGAATCGCTTTGAGGCCAACCAATAGTCCTTCTCCAAGGCCTCACCGAACTGAGCAGAGCAGCACACTGCCAAGCCCGCCCAACAATCCGGCCAGCAACTGCAGTCCCAGCCCATCTGTTCATGAGAGAGAACCAATGCTTGCACAGAACGAAGCATTGGAGGAAGGCCACCACTGCACGGCAACATCTTTAGGTTTCTCATCAGGTATTTATGATAACAACACCCCTTAAACAGAGTTTAAGGGGTGTTGTTATTGTCTTTAAGCAGTTCTTTACTGTAAACTTCCATCTACTCCTCAGTTTGACCTGTTCACTGAATGGCTAATGATGTTTACAGTTAGATGTCAACTAAGTTCCTGGTCATGAGTTCTGACAAGTCCTTTCAAGAAAATCACTACTAAATATTGCTTTGAGCGGTACAGTTGATAATTTTAAATTGCTATGATTGGTATACAGTACTTGGAATCAAATGGAAACATTACTAGTCCTTCATGTTTATTAAGTACATTGATTCCTGTTTTTTTAAGACATTTACTACGGTTTCTAGATTAAATTGGTCAGCATTGGTATTTTCCTCATATTATGTAGTGCAGCATCTGAGAACAACATGCAGACACGTGTAAAGAGGTTGAAAAATTATATTTCTATTGAAGTATTTTATCATTTTTTTCTTGAAGACATAGGTATATTGGATGAAATAAAAAGCGTAATAAAAGCAGCAACTATATTTGTGAAGCTATTTACATCTTGATAGGCATCCGTGTGCGGATGTGGGGTGTAGAGGGGTCACGTATGTTTTCCATCATGCATGTAATGAATGTGCCTCTGCTCTGAAGTCAGTGCTGTGGTTCTCCATATTGTTTTTGTTTCTCTCCTAGGATTTTGACTGGAAAAAATGGATTGCCATGCATCCCCCCAGGGGGGGGGGGGGGGGGTATCAGGTGCATCTCCTCCTTGTTTCCTCCACATCTCCTCCTCTTGCTCGCTGCTGCCTTTACCTCTGATAAGTAGAGACACCCATCATATTGGGGGGGGGGGGGTGATGGGTGGATGGAAACTTTAATATTGGAGCATTTTTGTGCTGATAAGGCTAACGGCTGCGGAGAGGCGTGAGAGTCAGCCCTCCTCCGCAATAAACACTTTCATTTTGTTTGGTTGGAGTGATGGATAGAGTGATGGAAGTGGTTCATATGGAAGACCTAAGGAACACGGGAGAGAAGGGGCAGATAGATGAAACGGATGGGGATGTTATTCAATATTAACAGATCAATCAGAGCACGGTGAAATATGCATTTTTGTCAACTATATACCCCTATTTGGCTAAAAAAGCAACATAAAAATCATGTAACTTTACTGGTTGCTGTGACATGTTGAAATTCTAAATATTTACAGCTCGCAGAGGGTGATTTGTCTCCTGATACTGAATTTATATTGCCTCTAACAATAACAAAGCAGTCATATATCAGAAAAATGAATATATATATTCATGACTTTAAGCTCTGATGGCTTCATGATAATCATTCATGATTTGCTGTTAGAATCTATAATGAAGAGTGCTTCAGTTTTCAGCATATGGAAGAGAAAAGCAGCAATTTAATCAAATTATATCTCACCGCTTGATGCGTTTTAGTAAGTGCATATCCTGCAGAGATATTTAAAGGTCACAAAAATCCAACTTTAATGTCTGCTTGGTTGTTTTATCTATATTTTCTTTATTCAGTGTCAAAAAAAGGCAGCAATATGTGTGATCACCCTTTAGACTGTTGATTGAAATGATCTTTTTCCTCTTTAGAATAAGTCAGCTAGTACATCACCGTTCTTCATCTCATAGCTGTGTTGATTAAAGCTGATTCAATGTGCACCCTGTGTGTTGCAAGTAATTCTCAAAAGGAAAGATCAACTTCTGCAAGTGAAATAATTCAGAAGTTATGTTGATGTCTGTGTGGAAGTAAGCAAATGTGGCAAACATCACAATTAGGCATGACATCAAACAGATCACAGTTTAAAAGGCATTCATTTTAGGTAACGCTCAAGTTTACTGAGTTCACCACTAGTTTGCAGAAGAAACCCGACAATGAAGCAAGTGGAGCAATTTCTCCCCAATTTTAAAAGCAAGGGAGTAAACTTTGTTTTTGATCGGCCATTTTTGGACCCCAAAAATCTAATCAGAAGACTGAATCAGACCAGAAGAATTGGCCTTCTAAATTACCCTGGGAATTGCCCATATACCACAAATAAAAATCTGATTGGCTGATCAAATCATCCGTCAATTGTGTTGCACATGTCTGGTGTTGGGTCGAGTTAACAAGTAGGGGGAGGGAACCCCATAAAATCACTCTCCTAAGTGACATTCTCCTGCACATTCTAGGTTATATATAATCCTTCGAGTGTGTTCTGAGTCTGCTTAGGGTCTCCTTCCAGTGGGAGATGCCTGGTAAACTTCCAAAGGGATTCATTCAGGAAGCACCCTGATTGGAAGAACCTTAGCTGATTCCTTTTGATGCAGAGGAACAGCATCTGCTCTCCCGTAAGCTTCTCACCGTATCTCTAAGGCAGAGCCTATTTAGGCAATGGGAGAAGCTCATTTCAGCTATTTGCTTCTTTATTTTTTGGTCATGATCCAAATCTTCGTGTTGAGAGTTGGAACATAAATGGGCTAATCAAGAGCTTTGACTTTTAATCTGTCTCTTTCTTCTCTATGATGTAGATTAAACTCGACTGAGAAGATTCTGAATGGAGACTGTATAGTAATGCACATCTGATTTTTTTTTCTAAGTTGTAGCAAAAAGCAGGAAATTGTGTGTCCTCTCTGAATAATTCAGATTTTACCCGAATATCTACAACTAAAACATGTTACCTTTGTGTTTAATCTTAGCTAAAGTGCATGCAAATAAAAAAGCTAAAGATCCTTTTTAGTTTTTTCTTTGCTTGCAGAGCATCAGATGATTTGGCTCGGTCTGAGTCAGAAAATTATCAAACGAGCAGGAGTGATCAGAGCTTTATTGTAAAAATCAGCCTCGATAGAGTCAGACAATTCCTATTAAAAAGGCTGGAGGAGTCTCATTGAAATGAGACCTGACATCTCTTTTCCACAGCCTGTCAGGGGTATTTGGTCGCTAATTTGAAACCTGCAAAATCTGCGCGTGCGTGTACGAAAAGTGAAAGAGAGTGAGCTCTAGAGGGAGGTTAATAGAACAGGTGACCAAAGAGAGACGCCCAAGGCTGTTATCTGTCCCGCTGGTGAGAAGACAAGCAATCGTCTGGCTGTATTGTAAGAGCCTCCCAGATCACTAGCTAATGAGCCTGGAAACTACATTGTATTTACATTTAAAGTGGCTGTTGTGGGACAGTCCTTACACTCAGCTTGATTGGAGACTTTTTAGGTTTGATTCAGACTGACGTTCAGGCTTTTTTAGTCTCACAATAAGACAGTTAATGTCAACTTGTCAGTCAAACCTGAACCACTATGGCTGCTGCTGCTGCAACACGGATATGTGTTGATTCCTGGCTAATCTTTCCTAGTTTGATTCATGAAATGTTTGTTCCCCAGAGGGGTCCTCATTAGGACCAAAACGTTGTTTGACCTTTAAGCAGCTTGGCCTTCCTCCACCACCTCCACCCTCACCCAGATGGGCCCAATTACCTCGCTCATTACCCCCTCCTAAACAGGTACTGGAGCTATCTATGGAGGGCCAATATGTCCGTGGCTAAATACAGAAGTGGAAACAGGCTTTGAGAGAGAGATTAATTCTCTCACTAATGGCAAGAGATTTTCCTTTTTCTTCTGTAGGTTTCTTTTCTGCTCCTCTATGCATTATGTACACTCACTGGCCAATTTATTAGATACACCTTGTTAGTGTGAGTCCCTGTTTGCCCTCAGACTTGCCTTAATTATTTGTGGCATGGGTTCAGCAAGGTGGTAGAAACATTCCCCTGGGTTGTTTTGGTCCATACTGACAAGATTGCATAAGATTTGTCGATTGCACATCCATGATGCAAATCTCCTCTTTCTCCACATGCGAAAGGTGTTCTTTGCCCCTCTAAGTGGGGCACTAATGAGCACAGGGAAGAATTTAATGCAAAAGAGCTTACCAGCTTTTTCATGTTTCCACTTGTATTTTGAGGATTAATCTTTGGTGATGAGCTTCACGTTTTTGAGGTTGGAAGGCCTCCTTGCCATCGCCCTAATCTTTAGCTGCCTCCTCAGATTCTCTATTAAATTTGAGACTCTGGTTGGTCTACTACAAAAAATTAATATTACTTCCAGTCAGAAGAAACATGTTGGGAAAAACCTAAATCTGCAAGGTGTACCATTTATTTTAGCTTAACTGTATCTCCCTTTTACAGATGTAGTTATGCAAAGAAAATGATAGAGACAATAAAAATAACTACTTTGTAATAAGTGTTCCTAGCACATTTCTGATTAAAACTGCATTGACTGCAGCTATAAGTCATTATTTACACTGAAGAGCATGCAGATGCAATGTCCTGATCAAACATTTTGTGTAAAACAGAGTCAAAAGGTAGAAGTTAGAAATGTTGGTAGCAACAGTGTGGTTTAAAAGGCCAGGGGTGTGGTGTGTGTAGGTGAGTGGTGAGGTGTAGACTGCAAGCTTATTGGTACACAGGTTTGCAACATCTATCGTTTGCAGTCATGACTGACAGGTAGGGGGACGGATTTACATCATAATTTGGGAAATTGAGTCTTGTTTTAAGGACTTTCAGCTCTGATAATTTCACCTGTTTTCAGATTGATTCGGTGTGAGAAAAAATTTTCCAAGACGATGATGACAAAAAAATATTATGGATTGTCAAAGGAGGAGCTGATGAGCTCAGGGTGACCGGTTTCAGGTTATTCTCTCATTTAGTACTAGATGAAACCAGCTCATTGTCACAATATAACTAGCCTCCATCTGCTGCTGCATCTAATCTGAAAGATTAATGTGGATGTTAGCGTATAAGGAAAACAATGGATCTGAACTATTTTACTGATAAAGAAATACATTTGCATTCACCCACATGTATGTTATGACTGCACCCATATGCAGGCAAGGGCACGAGCGCATACCTCTACTTGACAACAGAATTAAGATCTGATGAGTGTGGAAACCACTGGAGTTGAATGAACCTGTTGTCAAAACTGAGTTTAAGATGAAATCGACATTCTTCAGACCCAGCAGTGTTTTTCCAGTCTGTCATTGTCCACTATGGGTGAGCTTGTATGAATTGTAGCCTCAGTTGCCTAGTCCTAGCTGACACGGGTAGCACGGAGTAGTATGGTCTTCTGCTACTGTATCCCATCTGCTTCAAGGTTTGACTTATTGGTCTTTGTCCAAGGGCCAAGATGGTGTCAGCTCAAAGTTGTATTTATGTATTTATTTTACTTTTTTTTCAGGAATTGTTGGCATTTTACAAGCTTGCTCCATTTGCTTTTAATGGTACGGGTACCTTTACAATAAAACGTGTTTTAAATTATGTGTTCAGATGTGGTATTTTGCATATCTTGGTTGCAACACATGGTTATTGGAGCTACTGTTGCTTTTCTTTTGCTCAAAGACACTTGCATCCCAATTTTTCTCGATTCTGATGCTCTGTTTGAATTTTAAAAACTTGTCATCACCTTGTTTAGACGGATTNTCGACAGATAATTGATTAGCTAAAAGTCGTTTAGGTGCACCCGTAATCCTTATTATAAAAACCTACAACAAATAATACATTAGTTAAGTAAATTTATGTTGATCAATTTTGTTGCAACTGCTGCACACATGGCTTCCTGTAGACCCAGGGGCTAAGACGGAATTTTGGAAAAGTTTTTCCACATGTATGTTCAGAGAAACAGCGTGCCACGAAGTAAAATGTTAGTTGGAGAAATTCAAACATAAAAAAAAGCGCAAAAATAATAGGATGAGCTGATTTCTTTAAAATAGAAACCAAAACCAGAAAGACATAGAAGAAAAGGGGAAAACTGACATTAGAATGGATTAATTATCTAAAGTGGTAAGGGATCATGGATCAGTTAAAATCCATTTAAAATTTTTCCCAAAGGTCATGTTGCTATATGCTAAAGAGAAAAGTTCTTAAAGTGGGTGTTTTCAACAAGAAAAACAAAAAAAACACACCAGGAAGTGAGAAAAAATTTTGGCTCCCGACCAGCAAGGTTAATTTTATACAGTGGTCCGCCCCATTGTTGGACCCTAACCCAAAAAAAAAACTGAGGGGAAGGGGAATCGTGGATCAAAAAACGTCTGAGCTGGAATACCTATACACATAGAAAAGAAAGAACTATATAAATCCTTAAAAGGAAATTTTGCTTTGTTACAGTCACATGTCAGAAATTGATTACTTTCAACACAGATATGAAGCAGTACCAGCTAACTGTTCCGTGATTTACAGGAGAGCTGAACCCTTCAAGCTTTTGGGGTTATGTGCAGAAAAATGCAGACACACTGCTACTTTTTTGGCCCCAAATTTTTCCTTTTCATCATTTATCATTATTTTTCTGTAGTAATAAATAAAATTTCAAAGCTTTCAGGTTTTATTTTGGAATGATATTGGCAACGTTCTTAATAAATCAAAGCTATTATAAAGATTTTGAGCTTTACCTACTTTTAAAGAGGCAATTCTATTAGTTTAAATACAACTGCATAATAGTAAAAGTGTTATAATAGTTATGACAACATAGCTGAATACGAATAGGCTTTAAACTATATAATCATTTTGGTAGCTGTCCATTAAATATTTCCTGGCGTCGGACGGTTTATATAAAACAAAAACATGAATTAAAGTTCATTAGAAATATACGGAAATGCAACAGTTAAGTAAAGCGAATAAAAAATGTTAGGAAAAAAAGGTTGTAGTTCTTTAAATAGGCTAATTATTTACACCTCCGCCTCTGCAACCCGTCAATTCAACAGACCAATGTTACCAATAATGACGCAGTTTTAAAAAGTGAACAAGTGTCGTGTTACCGACCTGAATCACAGCCTCCAGTCTCGGTGAGTGTCCGTCTTGCTCCCGTTGAGAACTCATTCTAAACTTTCCCAGCTTTAACCATAAAATATTGTGTATCTTTGAGCTTTCGGTGACTTGTTTGTTCAAGGTTAGCTAACTTTCTGCTACAGAAGCTTTGAAAACGTTGGAGAATCCCGTTCACATCCAAAACAAAAAACGTAAAATGCTACTGACGGGGGAAATAAAATGCAAAGCTAGTGTGTGGAATTAAGTACTGCTTTAAGAAAAACCTAAAAACCAAAATTAAAAAGAAATATAGTTATAAGGTTAAGAAACTTTAGTCAACAGCAGCCACGGTAAACCGTTCTAAGGCCAAACAAGTCGCCATGGTAACCACGCGCCTAAGCAACATTGTCAAGGTAACACAATGCCAATAGGTTTCCCATGGGTTAAAAATCAAACAAGACAATTACAGCGCTGTTGTCTTTAATGAGACATTTACTATAGGGAAAATATTTATGTTAAGACCTTTTATTTTTACAGCAATAAGTTTATTTGCAGCAACAAATATAAGTAATGATAATTCATAATAATGCTCAAAGCAGTTTCCATGAAACAATTTCTGCAAAAATTTGATCATTCACTGGCATCATAAAACAAGAGTTCAGCTCTCAAACACCAGAGGAACACCTGTTGAGCACTCAACTTATTCTAAATGCATTAAGGATACTGGGGGTCATGTAACACACTATTCTTGGCACAAACAATATCCTGGGATAATATTTGAACTCTAACAAAAGACGTGTGGGATATGTCCCTGTGAACCCTTTGACCCCTACACTAAAGTAATTCAGGCCTTGATGCCATTTATGTCAACTCTATGGGTGGAAGCTCAGGCCACTGGGATGGCTCTAAGAATATCGTGCATACTCCACTGTAGAACCAAAGTCTTGGGAGGAAACATTCCACATCCCACGTGTTGGATGCTCGGTTGTAAACCTCCACTTCCACCCTGTAGTCCCCCTCCATTCCTTTCCAGTGGCCACCCGTGACATACAGCTTTCCATCCAGGGATACGAGGCCACCATTCTCATGGAGCATGTGAAGAAGCTGGACCTGGAGAGATGGAAAAGCAAAAGCTTCGACTGAGACTAGATTATTTCGAGTTGGGGTCTGCTGGGCCTGCTGTTTTGACATTTGTTGTATAATGATTTCCAAAGCCCACCTTTTGCCACATGTTTGCCTCTGGGTCATATGAGTACACTTTCTTCGTGTTATCAGCCACCAGGTATATAATCCCATCCACACAGACTGAACGAGGAGAGGACAAATACTTAGGGATGAAGGGTGACCCTATACTGATCCAGGCATCTAAAAAGTATATATATATATATCAATTATCAGACTTAATGTACCAAAAATTGTTTGTTGTATCAATATATGATTTGGTTTAAACATTTGCAGAAAAAAATGAGTTGTGTCTAAAGGCAAGCCACCTTACCTATGACAGGGTTGTAACACTGCATGGTCAGTGCATTGTACTTCACTGCACATGATCCAATCACATAAAGCTTTCCGAAACAAGCTGTGGCCGTAAAGTTAGTCACATATTTTAAAGCGGGACATGTCAATGTCCAGGTGTTACTGTAGGGGTCGTAATGCTCAACCTCAACCTGAGACAATGTTGTACCTAAAAGAGGAAAAATAAAAGGCATTGAATTTTATTTTCATATTGCGGGTTAGATAATATTAAAACTACAGCAATTCCTGACAATACAGTGCCTTCCAAAAGCATTCATACAACCAAACATATTGATGTATTTCACTGGAATTATATGTGACAGACCAACACAGCATCATAGCAACATATTAGCACATAACTATACAGTGGAAAGAAAAAAATGCATGCTTTTCAAACTACTTTACAAATGAAAATCTAAAAGGTGTGGTGTTCACTTGTATTCAGCGCCCTCAAATTCTATTGTAGAATTGATTTTCATTGCATTTACAGCTGTAAGTCTTTTGGGGCATGTCAATAACAGCTTCGCACATACAGAGACTTAGATTTTTGCCAAGTATTCTCTGCAAAAAAGCTCAAGCTCAGACAGATTTAAAGAGAGAAAGACAAGCAAAATCTTAGTATCTTTCACTCCAGAGGGCCAGGCGTAATGAACTATGGAGCAGAAGAACTCAAATGGTGTTTGTCAGAGTTCAACACTGCACTACAGCTGTAAGGTAGCAAATGCAAATATATTTATTTTCTCACCTCCAATTACATAAAGCTCGCCATTAAGTGTTGCCGATGTGTGGTTAGTTCGAGGCCGGAGCATCGGTGCCACAGTAACCCATCTTCCCTCTCTTGTGATGTACTTCCAGGTCTCTGTGGTGGACCACGAGTTGGTGTTGGAACCTCGCGAGCCCCCTTATCAGACACCCAAATGAACTGTGTCAAAATTCTGATGTGGGATTGCATTTCTTGAGGATGGATCTCAAGCAATCTACTCTAAAAGCTGTAGATGTCATTATTTTAATCCTCCTTTTTATAGGTATTTGTATTTTGTTTTAACCTGTAGTATTTGACTGACCTGTAACATAAACATCATTGTTTAGGGACACCATGGCATAACCCCACTTGTTGGGATTAGGGAAGTTAGGCAGCGCATGCCACTCTTCTGCAGAGAAAAAAAGAAAACATTTTTTGCAGAGGTACATTCAGTTAGTGAGGGATACTGTCTCTGAAAAGTATGAGAGAAATTAGACAAAAATGCTAAATGTCCCTGAGAACCATTAAGTGGTCATTACTTTGCAGTCTGCAATGAAACATAATTTTTTTGGCTGAAATGTCCACCGTCGTTGTGCTATGTCATGGAACCAGAACTCTTAAAATCGGATGCAGCAATCTTTTCCTTAAAATCCCAAGAGAAAAATACAACATGCCTTCCATCAAAATGCACAATAAAACCCTCATTTACGGAACTGAGAAGATGATCCAATTTTGTCACATCCAGAATATGGTTCTCCAAAAGTCGTTTTCCTGTCAACAGCACAGTTAATGCCCTATGATATCTGCCAAAATGTTTCAAGGCATCCATCCAGCCAATGTTAAAGTGTTATTATAATCTGAAGGCAAGCCAGTGTGAAATGTAGATAGTTGCATATCGTACTTGTCTTTGTGTTGTAGAAGGCACAGTTCTTGGAGGGCAGTCTTTGAAGTCTTGGATCTGTGTCTTCATCCTGGTCTGAGTCATCATCTTCGTCCTCATCATCAAGTGAACGTCCTCCCATCACAAACAGTACTTCTTGCAAGTTTGGTTGTGGACTGTGAGAGTTTAGTCTTTCAGAATATTCTGGTGTCAAAGCTTGCTTCTGAAAAGGTAAAAGTACCAAATGTCATTAGAAATTAAATGACATTTTGAGAGATTATAAAAGAGAGATTACATGCACTCACTCACTAACCTCTCTATGAACTATTTCAATTGCCTCCCTACAGCTAGGAGAAGCCTGGACCACACTGTCTTTCAGCAGGGTGTCAGTCAGGTAGTTCAGGCTGAGTAGAGAAAGATGTGACAAGTTAAAGAGTTCAGGAAGTTGGCATAGTCGAGACTCTTTTTGATGTCCGACCCATTTCAGGATGGCTTCCACACGAGTGCACTCCGAACGGATTTTCAGTCCTTCATCAGATAAGCAAGCAATCAGGCGATCTTTTCCCAAAAACAGAAACTCCTCGCTCTGTTGTATAGCTTCAAAGTTCTCTAGGAGGAAGGCCCATGCTTTGGCCACAACTTCAGGGCAGCCGTGGATCTCTCCAAACTCCAGGATTCCCAGGCAGTTGGTCGCATCAATCTGATGCTGCAGGTATCGGCTGCACACAGTTCGCACTGTCTGAAACTGCAGTTGGCTTGAGGTGCAAATCAAGCCCTCCACGTTGCTCTGGTTTATCGTCAGTTTGCCAGTATAGGCAAAGTCAAGCAAGCAGCTGAGGATGTCAGGATCAACATCCTGAAGCTCCACGCGAGCAGCTATGCTCTCCACAAAGTCCCCTGAGAACATAGAGCGGAAATACATGCTGCAGAGCGCCAGAACCCCTCGATGACAAGGGAAATCCCTACCGCCCGCACTAAGTGTCACATCCACGAGTTTGGGGTGTGAACAGAGCGAACGCAAGCCTTCCAGGATGGTCTGGGGATGGGAGGACAGACAGAAGTCCAGATCATCCACATTGCGCACCATGATCAGCCTTATTCCAAACTGGAAATGTAAGCTGTTCTGTCAGCAGGTCAGCGTTTACCTAAAAGCATGAAAGAAACACAAGTAGAACCACTTCTGAAACACCACCTAAAATAGTTCATGTTGAAAAAGATACAAGATACAGAAACACTTGTTCTAGCCATTTTTCAAGATAGCTTATGTAAACAGTCTTATAATAACTGCATCGTACAACTAATAAAGTGCTTGTCACTACTGTGGTTAATAAAGCTTTTCTCATGAACATTTCCAGCCATTAATATTAGAAAAGCATGTCTTTGATTGAGTTCTGTCTTTAAAGCTGAAGCTACAATATCTTGTCACACTTGGCTGTCCTAATTTAGACAAGTAAAGTTTACTGGCATTAAATAATGTAATAAAGTCAGAAGGTGATATTAAAATAAAAATAAAAACTCACCCAAGATAGACCAAATGGAAATCAGGGTTCATCCTTCAATCAAAAAACGAGTATTGCTACCAAGGCTTGGATCAACATGGAGTGGGGAACATGGCAAATGTTTGCTAAGTCACTGGGGAGGACTGCCTGCCGGCTTGGTCAGTCTTATTTTTAGACTGAAGTCAGATTGCAAACAACAAGTCTGAGACCTACAGCTGCTGCCAAAGGCACATGTTGTGCCAGAACTGCCCTGAAAGCTTCTAAGGAAAATAAATGAAGCAGAACTGATATTTGGAAATATCTCAACTTCATCCTAATGCTGTTATGATTGAAAAACCAATCTACCTTTGCTTTTAGGAAAAAATCTAACCTCAAATGACTGTTAATTGTCTGAAGTAAAATCTCCTTTGCATCAAAGCTTTGTAGATGTTAGTTTGATACTCGAGATTCAATGTCGAATTTATAATTTTACATTGATTTATATTTTGACATTGATTTAATCTAAAACATAAAAAGTCAAAACGTCTGAAATTCATTGTTTAATTTCTAAGCACAGTGCAATAAAACTGTATAAAAATTATACAAATTACCATTCAGATCTGTCAATACTGGGTAGAATTCAAGCTAACATTAAATAATGTTGTGATTTGAGAAACAAAACTCTAAAAATGTTTTCATTTGCTACAATAGGAACAAGTTACTTCACAAGTCATAATTATCTTAGGCTACAAAGCATAAAAAATGTTAAAAAAAAAACAGTAAACTACTCAAAATCAAAGATCTCTGCCTCTTTTTCTTTCCAAAAAGCAAAACTGCGATCAATGTATTGACATATTTCTTCATTACTGAAACTGGAAATATCAGTTCCACCATAGAGCATGTTCTCATCAGGCGTAGGCGTTTGAACAATGACTTTAGGGACCTGTCTAACCTCTGGGAGGCTGTGTTTCACCACATTAGACGTGTCTTCAGGTTCATTCACAGCGTTTCCAAAGAATTTTACTTTAACGTCCTCAAAGCCATCCTTCCACTCACGGTTCCCAGCCTCAATGTCCTGCACGACTGCCTTGTGAAACTCTCTGATTGTTTCCCAGGGGAACTTCCCCACACGGTCGAAAACCTCAAAACACAGCAAGTGCCTCATTTTCCTTTCATCCACAGGGAGATCCAACTCCAAGATGTGAAAGTAGCCCAGCATGAAGAGATCCAGGGTCAGGCTGTCGTAGTCCACCGGCACCCCATCCAGACGAGGTAAGAACTGCTCTGGGGAGAAGAGGGCCGTCTGCCTGTGGAGCCTGTGGAAAACATCACATGAAGATTTACAAACATCTGGCTGCAGCTAAATATATTTTAATAGGACATTGAGGAATACTCAATAGGCTTATTACTTGTTTTCTACAGGAAAAGGTGTTTTCAAGGTAATTCCAACAGATAAAAGTCGAAACGTGAAACTTGTGAAACAATCATATGAAGCCTAAAACTTATAATACTACATTTGCCACAGTATTTTGTCAAGAGATTACAATGTAAGCATGAAACGTGGTCCATCCCTTACTCCAAATGGTCCAAACTAAAACAAGTTTAAAGAAACTGAAAATGTGGAATAAATTTGCTGGCTTTAAACTCAATATAGCAGAAAATGATGACCTTAGCATCCGAGAGGACTATACAGCCTTTGCAATTCACGTGGTGCCACATCTGTTTGTCTCTTTCTGAATTTCTGAACTTGGTTATACTGTAATCCAGCCAAATTCCCAAGATAACTGCTCCCAATGGAATGGGTTATTTTTTATTTTGCTGTCATCAGACAGTAAAACAATTCTGAAATGATGACGGGACAGCAGCCCGTAAAGATTGTATGTCAAATACTTCTACACCTCAAAAATCCTGGTTTTATATCGCCCCAGGCCACTCTAACAAAATCACTCTTCTCATAAGTTAAAGATAACAAGCGATCCATAATTTGATCACTCCGAGCCTCCTTCTGGTTAACAAACCACAAAATGTTTGCACGTGTGCAGCTCATTCATGCTGATGTCAACTGCCGTGTGGTTAAATGAATGTGCTGTTTCTGAAACAAGACCACACAAGACATCACTGGCAACTACATTCAAATTAAGGGAGCAAAGATGTTTTCTTTTTCTTTCAAAAAAGTTGCCGATGTGTAGCTAAAACAAAAACACATACAGCTAGATGCAGAAAAGTCAATTGTTTGAAAATGTGTTTGAAAATGTTTAATGTTGTATACTAAAAACAGTTTAGAGTTTGTCAGTAATGGATTTGTAATTATTAACAAATAATCATTCACAAGGCATTTCTACATTTTACAACCGCAAGCGTATTTTGTGGGGGGTTTAAGTGATAGACCGACACAAAATAGTGCATGATTCTGATGTGGAAGGAAAAATACAATGAATTTCAATGTTTTTACAAAAAAGTCTGAAGAACCTTTATTTAGTTTTTTTTACTGTGATATCCTTATCTCCAGTGCAACTGATTGGGTTCTTAAGTCACCTAGTAAGCAGACCTTAGAGGTTTGTTAGAGAACATTAGTAAACAAACAGTGTTATAAAGATCAAGGAACACAACAGACAGATTAGAGTTGTGGATAGGTTTAAAGCAGGGTTAATATCTAAAGCTCTCACAGAGCTCTGTTCAGTCAATCAGCCGAAAATGGAAAGAGTATGGCCACCAAGCCCAATGACCGCCTAAAATGACAGGGCATGGAAGGCGGCTTTAATTACAGGGGCAGCCAAAACGCCCACGGTAACTCTGGAGGAGCTGCAGAAAGCCCCAGATAGCTAGAAGAATCTGTCATATAATTATTAGTCATGGACTCAACAAATATAGGGATTTGCCACAAAAAAAACTGGTATATGCTGAAATCAAGATACTAACTGTACTAACAAAATAATTCAGATGCACCCCTTCTTTGTTCCCGATCAATGCAGAAAAAAATAGACCTTTCCCTTGACACGCTTGATTTACATATGCTAATAGATATAAATACACCCTGCATGTGTGATTCTCCTGGCTGCACAGTTAAATATCATGTCTTCTCGCGAGAAAACGAGGATCTTCATGGGATATGAGTTGGAGACGCTCCTAAATAACTCAACTCAACGATTACTTATATTTTATGTGCTAAATCAGACATCCATTACTGATATCCATCGTTTTCATGGATCACACACGCAGGGAGAACAGTGAGGGGTCCAGCATATTAAACATTATGCATGCATTTATTTACATAACTACTGTACATAGAGGCACTCGGTGGGTTGGTAGAATGCTCTGAAATTTTATTTTAACCAACAAAAACAGTTAGCCAACTGGTTTTACTGTTTATAAGAAATGATACTGTAAAGGCAAGAAGATGTCTTCAAGGCACCCCTGATGTGTACTAAGCCTGTGCGCTCCCACAGGTTCAGAGGTTCTACGCATACCAGGGAAATTAATACAGGGACAATTAAATCATTTTACTCAGCATAAGACCATAACTTGTAAACGGATGACAATTCTTTCTGTTCACATGAAACTAAAGCATTACCAGATTCAAAAACCTAACTTGACAAAACATGAACTAGAAGACGAAAACTAAAGCATGACCAGGAAAATAATAACCAGAAGCATTATTCAAAACCTATCAATAATAATAATAATAATATTAATAATAATAATAAGAAGAAGAAGAAGAACCCAAAAACACCCACAAATCATGACAGAACCCCCTCCCCTCAAGGGCGGATACCAGACGCCCACAAGAGTCTGGACAAAAACCAAAAACAACTCCAGCAGGGCGGGCGGAGGGGGTCTCAGCAGGAGGGCCAGAAACAAAAACCAAAACAAAGTTCAGACAGGCGACCAGGACGTCGCCCCGCACAGGCACAAAGTTCAGGCGGGCGACCAGGACGTCGCCCCGCACAGGCACAAAGTTCAGGCGGGCGACCAGGACGTCGCCCCGCACAGGCACAAAGTTCAGGCGGGCGACCAGGACGTCGCCCCGCACAGGCACAAAGTTCAGACAGGCGACCAGGACGTCGCCCCGCACAGGCACAAAGTTCAGGTGGGCGACCAGGACATCGCCCCACGCAGGCACAAAGTTCAGGTGGGCGCCAGGACCTGCAACACAGAGTCCTGGGTGGTCGGCGGCAAAGGCATGGAGGCCAACAGAGGCGTAAAGACCGTGGAGGCCAGCGGCAGCGGCGAAGACAAGGAGGCCAGCAGAGACGGAGAGACCATGGCGGCCAGCGACGGAGGTGAAGACGGAGACTTGGAGGCCGACAGAGACGTAGAGACCTTGGCAGCCGGCAGCGAAGGGGAAGATAAGGAGGCTACCAGAGACGTAGAGACCGTGGAGGCCGCCGTCGGGGGGGAAGGCGAAGACAAGGAGGCCAGCAGGGACGTAGAGACCTTGGCGGCTGGCGACGAAGGAACTGACAGTCTGTAGGTCGGCCGAGCAGGGTAGAGGACCCTCGGTCTGGAGGTTGGCCGAGCAGAGTAGAGGACCCTCGTGACGGCAGATCAGGAGGTCGACCATGGAGCGTAGAGGACCCTCCAGAAACTTGGTGAAACTCCGGAGGCTTGGAATCAGGTCTCCGGAGCCGAGGTGTCGCCGGGACCCTCAATGACTTGAGCCGAGGCGTCGCCAGGACCCCCAATGACTTGAGCCGAGGTGTTCCTCTTCCGACGTCCTCTGCGGCGTGTGGAGGAGGTTGAGGCAGACTTGGGCAGCACAATGGCGGCGCTCTGGAGCCTTGGCGACGGCTGAGCTGCAGCAGCGTTCTGAAGACCTGGCATGGGCTGCTCAGTAGCAGCTCCCTGGAGACCTGGCGTGGGCTGCTCAGCAGCGGCAGAGACCTGGAGACCTGACGTGGGCTGCTCGGCAGCAACAGAGCCCTGATGTGGGCTGGACTGCAGCAGCAGCAGTAAAACTGCCTTATTGCTGTCCGGTAATCTTCCTCCATCTCTCTGATCTTGGCCGTAAGCTCAGGAGAGGAATATAGGAGACTGGCCCTCCTGACGCTCTTAATCTGGCGAGCATAAACCTCAAACGCTCCTCCAGCTCCCCAGGCGTTGCCACAGAACCCCGGACTGGAGCGAGCGAAGACAGCATGGGCGGAGCCACAACAAGCCTGGGAGACGGTGCTGTGGCAGACCAAAAGGCAGGAATACTCGCTGCAGCCTTCACGTCAGCTGGCAAGGAAACCACCGCTCCAGACATCACAGCAGCCATGGCCATGGTAGACTCCTCCTCACTGGCTGAAAAGCAGGAAGGTGCTCCGCACCGACGTTTCTTGCGGCGGGAGGAGGACGTGGGCTTCTCTGCCAGATCAGGGTGCGCAACCAGGGGAGCAGGCGGAGAATGGCGCTGAACCGCCTCACGCTCCATCTGCTCCAGCAGCAGTGGAGAGGGCAGAACCTCCAGATCGGCCGGCAGATGTCTCATCACCTCCTCTATCTGTTGCTGAACCCAGCGATCCCTGGCGCTCTCCTGCCTTCCGTCTGCGAGGTCCAAGTTAGGCGGAAACATTCTGTCAGGGTTTGTGTAGCGGAGGACCCCTGCATGCAGACTAGCATGCAGCATGACAGTAGGTGAAATGATTTAATGAACAAAACTTACTGGGTGATGGCAAAAACAGACATGGGCAGGCTGGCAAGACAGGCTTGGCAAGCAAAAGGACAAAACATATAATGAGAGCGACAAACCAAAATGTTTCCGCAAGGAATGAACAGAACAGATGTGTATATATAGAACTAGAACCAGGTGAAACGAGGAGACTGAATGCTAGGTGGAAGTGAACCGAATGAAATTAATTGACAGACAGGGGAGAACACAACGTGACTGGAGAAAAACAAAAATTCAAGGATACAAACTAATAGAAACATAACTAGAAAAACATGAAACTAAAGCATTACCAGATCCAAAAACCTAACTTTACAAAACATGAACTAGAAGACAAAAACTAAAGCATGACCAGGAAAATAATAAACAGAAGCATGATTCAAAACCTATCAAGAATAATAATAATAATAATAAGAAGAAGAAGAACCCAAAAACAGCCACAAACCATGACTATTACTGCTACTACTAGTACTAACGCTAATACTACTGTTACTACTACTACTTCTGCTAATAATAATCATAAGTGTTGTTAAAGATACTTTCTGCATCAAAGTGCATATGCTTTATAATGTGCTCATGTGGATAACACCTTAATAAAAATATCTATAGAGTGCACAACAATTGTTCTCACATCATCAACAGTTTCGCAGCATACCCTCTTGGTGTCGCCAAAGGAGCGAATATCAACCCATCCATCTATTTTTAATACCCGCTTCTGCCGTACAGGGTTGCGGGGGAGCTGGTGCCTAACTCCAGCAATCTTTGGACAGGTCGCCAGTCCATCGTAGGCAACACAGAACCACAGAACCATTCACACCTAGGGGAAATTTAGAGAGATCAATTAACCTAACAGTCATGTTTTTGGACTGCGGGAGTAAGCCAGAGTACCCGGAGAGAATCCATGCATGCACGGGGAGAACATGCAAGCTCCATGCAGAAAGACCCAGTTGCACCCTGGACCTTCTTGCTGCAAAGCAATAGTGCTACCAACTGCACCCCTGTGCAGTCCATGAGTGAATAACTCTTGGAAAATGTGTACCCAAGTCATAGAGCAGTCTTGGACTACGCCAGGTACGGCAGGTATTTGTGTGGACACACCCTTAGTAAATGAATTCCCCAGCCTTTATGGAGAGAATAAAGCCAATGTTAAAGGAAAGCAAGAAAGAAGTCCCATTTCCAGTTTACCACAAGCCAAACATTTAGAAGGTGTGCTGGGAAGAGTAGACCAAAACCGAACTTTCTGGCCTACATGCAAAATGATATGTGGTATAAAAAAAACAAAAAAATCACTGCACATTACTGACTACAGGGAAACTTTGTGGTAGCAGCATAATGCTGTAGAGATTTTCCCTCTACTTCTCAATTATACACTACCTCATGTTGGCCTATCTCATAAAATCCTAGTAGAATACAGTGAGGTTTGTAGTTCTATTGTTTCAAAAACCGAAAAAGTATGATACTGTTGCATGGCCCTGTAAGTAGTGCGAACAACTGAACAACTGCTTGAGCAGTACCATTGTAAAACTATTTTTGTTGAACACTGGGGACGATTTTAAGTGATCCAGCCTTACCTGCGTATCTGTCTCGAAGGGACACTGGAGATCATCTTCCTCCAGTTTCCCAGCATCTTGTTGACAGCACTCCTCTGTTTAAAGAAATGTCCCAGAGAACTGTTGATCATAACTGACTCGTCACTCTCTGTGCTGTCTGTTCGACCAGAACCATACTCATTCTTAGTCCCCTGGTTGTTGCTCATCTTCCTTTTGACTGCATCCCTGCTCCTCAGCGTCACGGCGTAGGCAGACTTTTTCCAGTGACCTAAAAATAGGACTACTATGCGCTCCTTCCTAAGGCTGATGGTTTCCTGAACATCTGCAATATTTTCATCATTTTCATTGTCAATACCAGAGTCACTGTTCTGGTCTGTTTCGGCAGCTGGCTTCAACTCTCTCAGCTGTTGGTCTAGGTTTGTGTCTTCAAGCTGTATGGAAGGACAGAACCTGATACCTTCCTCTGGGTGATCTGACAAAGATGTGCTCTGTTTCTCAAAATTTGACCTCAGAGTCCTCACAGACACTCCAAATTGATTAATTTCATCCTCAATGCTCTCCCTGCGCACCCTGTTGGAGATCTGTCTGTCTGGTGCCTGAGAAAACACCGTGATGAGTTCAGTGTTGGGCATCTTACAGTAGGGCTGGTCTGTCAGGTTAGTCATGAGCAGAGACATGCTTTTAACAATGCCTGAGATCCGGCCACACCAAACAGGTAGGGGAACTTGGGTCTTGAAGTTCCGGAACTGGGTGTTGACAGTGATGTTGACTATGGGAGCTGGTAGGATGTGCCTGAGCTCCTCAGCTAGACGAGCCAGCTCTAGCTCATAACCTTCACAGTTCCTCTGCAGAGAGACATTGGCAATCTGCTGTTCCAGATAGATGAGGTCATCCTCAGTCAGCAGCTCACCAGAGGGTCCCAGGATGGCATTGTGGGCTTGGGAGTACCTCCAGCTGACTTTGGCATATCTGTTCCCATTTTCCTGTAAAAGAAGAAGCAAACACCAGGCAGATGAAAATACAGGATGTCATTATAATGTCCGTCAAACATTTTAAATGATTTGACATGTGAGGGAAAACAGTAATGATACAGTATAACTGCAACACAGCTCTCATCCAAACCTCAAAAATATGACCTGACTCACAATGCGTTATGTGTGAATGACTTGTTACGAGCAATTAAAAGTAAATGATGACTTTAAATGTAGATGTAATGCAGATTTTGAAAAGCATTATAAAGTCACAGCACAATTTGTGCTTTTCTCATCATAGTCCCAGTTGGTTCAATAGCTATTTACTTAGGACAAGCAATCATGATGAGAGAAAAACCAAACATTATTAATAAAAGTAACAAAACAGTAAGACAGATGAAGTATTAGTTGAACCTATTCCTGCTGAGGGTTGGTCTTATTTTTGAATTTTATATCTATATGAAGTGAAGAGATTTGATTTTGGACTGAAAGAGCAAGGACACATAGTAATATGGTTGTCAGGCAGAATTTAAGATTCTAATGTAGCTTACTGGCAGAACCTGTTGCAAGATTTTCTCATTTAGTTTTAGGGTAGAAATTCTGGCAAATCTGTCCAAGTTCTATAAAAAGCTTTAAAATAAATTAATCTTTCATTGCAGTAGCATTATTTCACAACGATTTATTTTAGAAAAATCCAACCTTTGATTTGAGGACATGTATTCAGATCATAAAAGAACTCCACATTGATAAATACATGTTATAAGAACAGGAGTGAGGTTCTCTTCTACATGTTCATCCTTTTTTATGCCAAAGTGAAAATGCTGTGCAAATATACATGTTTACAAATCTGTTTAATGGGATTGTAGGGGTACCAACTATTGTCCCATCAGAGATTTTTGTAAAAATGAATTATTTCTTGGCATGGGATTTCTTTCCCCCACTGAATAATTGTACTCAAATGCATAAACTGAAAAACACATCTCTTAGTAAAAAAAATCTACAATAACCTGGCCGCATAAGTATTACACTGTTACTTAATACTTTGAGGCCCCCTTGGATCTCACATCTTGACATGTTTGCCTACTCTTCCTTGTAAAAGTTCTCCAAATCTATCAGATAGTGAGCACATCTCTTGTCCACAGCTCTCTTCGTGTGACCTTACATATTTAATTCTGAACTCTGGCTAGGCCATTCCAGAAGTATCTTTGCCTTTGATGAAATCCTTCTTGTGTGGATTTGGATGTATGCTTGGACTCACAGTCACGCTGAAAAAATAAACCCATCTTCATCCTCAACTTCCTAGCTAGGCCCTTGAAGGTTTTGGGTCTAAACTGCTGTTTATAACTGTATCCATCCGAAGACAAGTAACGCCAGATGTGGTGTCATGAAGCTGCCACCACCAGGTCTCACTGTGGATATAGTGTACTTTTGGTGATGCTCTTCTCCTGATCTCCTAACCTCTCTGCAAACTATAGCTTTAGCTAAACAGTGCAAATAAGCAGATATCAGGAAAATTCTACTAGACTAAATGAACCGTAGTTCGGGTCATTCTGATTCACTGGCCACTGTAAGCTTTAGACCGAATACTGAAACTGAAACAAAAAAATGCTTCACCAAAGCTTTAAGTTCTACACAGCAAGGTTACTGCAGCATTTTATTTTGTAACAGCAGTGTAGACACTTTTGAGAGCCAAGGTATATCCTGATTCTTTCTCTAGATTGCTCCTGGTCCAACTCATAAGTAGTTTTCATAAGTCATTTTTTTCCTGACATAACACCAGCATTGGTGTTGCTAAGACAAGGTTTTTCTGCTGCAATGGCCTATTTTTCATTACTTTGAACAAAACAAAATTCTAAGAGTTCTGTTTTGTCTTGTCCTGCTGTATGCAAGACATTTTTGGTTCACTGTTTTGGTGATTGTGGACTAATTTACAATAACATAATATTTGGAGCTTTAAAATATAAGGGTTAATATTACTTTTGAATGAAATATAAAGATAGAACTTATATGACACCCTTATGGATCCAATGACATTACCTTCCTCCTCTGATCCTCTTCATCCAGCAGCCTCGCCTGCAGTTGCCTCACCATGACTTGCCTCTTCCACTCAGCTATGGGGCAACCTTTCTCATCGTGGGTGGGCACCAGATAGTCAATGTCTGACAGGTTAGCCTCCTCAGTGGGCAGGACCACCATCTTGTTCTGGAAAAAGCAGAAAAAATGTAAGGATGTACTGCATAAACACCCCTACGAAGCTCTAATTCCTTCATAGGAGTCACATTTTGTAATCTTTTGAAAGGGGTTGCACTTTTTCAAGTTAAAGTTAAAGTTAAACTGTGAGGAGTGCCAAAAATAGCAACTTCACAAACAAAAAATTCTGTTTGCGCAACAAAGAACTATTAGCAGAAAAACTTGACACATTTTGGCATTCAGTGCAGTGTGTTCTTATTAAAATGAGGCCGAAGACAAAACATGTTTTAAATAGAAACAATCTAAATCAAAGGAATATCTTATAGATCATACGCCCTTCATAAATAGAAGGAAAATTTTGAAAATCTTTAGAGAGAGAAGTGCTTTGATTACAAATCCAACTGGATAATACAGCAGTAAACGTACCGCTTGTCCAGTAAAGACTCCTGACATCCCTGACTCTTTCAAGGATTTAATGTTCTTCATGTCACCCAGGAGTTTTCTCTCAGCCAGGAGGTTTGTTTCAGGAAATGTCTTATCAGCTGAGACACTTCTTTCACTCCCAGCTGCCTTGGACTGATTAAAACCTTTAATAACTGCAAAATAAATCAAACATGGTTTATGCCCCATTCATTTCATCGCAGATTAAACATATACAGTAACTATTAAACAGTACACTTTGATTCCTTACTTTGCTAAAAGAGTTATTAAACAAGATAAAGAATGTTTCTCTTACTAGATGCAGTAATCTGGACTTGCTCTATTCTCTTTGCTATGGCTGTCTCCGGAGCAGAGGATAACGGAGATGCTGGAGCAGGCTGAGGGTATCTAGACTGAGGTGGCTCCTCACAGTCTGGTTGCTTAGAAGAGGAGTTTTAATGTTACTTTAAATTAATAGCGACGAAAGGAATGGAAAACACCTTTAAACCTGAAATCAGTGTTTACCTTCAAACTATCCATGTGTTTGTTACTGCTCTGACTGTCTCTGCACTCCTCACTCAGGCTCCTGTAGTAGTCCTCTTTGCTGCAGTGAAACAACACAGTCGGCTTCACCTTGATGTCCTCCTCTACTGGAGTAAGAACCTCGATGGATCTATCTGCACACGATATCTGCAAATATTAAACCATCACAATATGGACAATCAGCAAACTACTGTGTGTCTCAGACCATAAACCTAAGGATTAGGCTCTAGTTGCAGATGTTTTATATTGGGTTACACCATACCTGCTTTAATATCCTACTACTGGCTTTTACCTAAACATCTGGCACAAAGATAAAGGATCAACTAAATGTCCTGTACCAGGTTTTTGACAATATGCTGGGCTATTTTAAAGAAAAAACAACAACTTTTAGATATAGCTGATCTGCTGTGTTCCAATCCAATCCGGATAGCATATCATTTTAAATGAAAACCAGACTCTGATGTTGTCTGTAGCAACCCTAGCAAGGAGCCGCAATTTCTGCAGCCATTTCTTAAAATCACAGCCTATTTTTGTGCGCATAGCTCGCAAAACAGTATTTCAGGCTGAGCCGTTCGCATTGTTTTGTTGATCTAATGAACCTAATGAATCTGGGTTCTCCTGCACAATCTTTTTACCATTTACAACTGTTTATTATAAAAGAGCGACTGCATCTGTTGCTTCAGTCTCCTGTCTATCTGTGTCATGAAGGGTTGTATGAGACATTTTATTATACTGCAACTTTTAGATGCGTCCCTGCTCCAGCACACCTGAATCTGATGAATAGCTCGTTACCAGGCCTTTGCAGAGCTGAATAAATGTTGATGAGAGAATTCAGCTCTTTGATCCAGGTGTGTTAAAGAAGGGATGCATCTAAAAGCTCTGGAGAACTGGACTTGGGCACCCCAGGCATAAGCTAACACTATTCATTTAAATATTATCAAGTTACTGATAGCCTGCGAAGCTTTGTTTCGTCTGTCTGAGTTCCCCCTAGGTTTCCCCACCAACTCCACACCATGCCATGGCTCAGTCCTACTGCAGGTCCTATTGTGCATAAACTGTGCTCTCAGTTTTGCAATCCGTGCACGCAGATTACTCAGTGACCAGAGTTTGGATGCATGGGCCACACCTGCGAGGTAAGTTCAGTGGATCTGTTGTCATATAGAAACTCAAAGCACTGCCATGTTTTAATCAGCACACTTCACAGCTTGTATAATGACTTTATTTTTCTTACACTAAGGCGTCCAAACTCTCGACAGATGTCACTGAGTAATCTGCACGCACAGATAGTAAAACTGAACTCACAGTTTTCCAAACCGTGCCGACAGATTGCAGAAACTGAGAACATAGTTTAGTAATCTGTGCACACAGACCGCAAAATTGAGGGTACAGTTTAGTAAAACGTGAGTATGGATTTGCACCGGCTTTGTTTTTTTTTAACCCACTGACACTTGCCGGGCTCCGTATTTAACTAAAAGAGACCAATGAAAAAAGAAATCTAATCCAGAAAAACAAAAGTGTCATAACGGAAGGTACCACGTTAAGGCCTGCAGACATCCTCTGTAAAAGAAAAGAACAAAAGAAGTGTATTAAGTGAGTGTGAGTAAGTGGCAGCACTTCACACTGTTCTGAGGAGGATGTAGAATATATGGAAACATTTAGGCTCCCTTTAATGAACCTGCAGTGTCTTAATGCGCTCCATACACAATGCATATCAAATTCAGCTCCCAAAGGACATTATTAGCAACCAAAACATCAAAGGCCGACCTAATATGCTGCTGCATGCTGTTGTGCTTTATGTCCATGAGGTGGTCCTGCCATTTCCTCTCACTCGGCACTTTGATGCGGAGGTACATGAAATATGCTGTGACACTGCTCAGGCGGAGAAACAAACTTCCCAGAAGTTGTGCAATCCATAAATAGATAAACAACTTTAGGGCTTGGAAAAGGGTGGGGGGGAGGCCTTCTGACCCTTCTCGTAACAGTTCAACGTCCCGAAAGCAGTGATGAACTTTGTGTGTGCGTTTAATTGGACCCGTTGGCCAGAAAACATTTGGTTTTCATCAGCACTCCATCACATTTGCCATGCAGCTACAGATAGCCTGCGTTTGGTTCAGAGCCACCCTCTCTCGGCTGAAGACAAGAAAGACCCCGATCTCCGCAGATTAGCAGCCAAGAGTTAGGAAACAGCTACACGGTGCTGTCTCATTGCCTAGCATGCAGCAACAGTAATCTCCAGTCCCAATGGGGCAAACCTTAAATGAGCTTAAGCCTTTCAGAACACCATGTGTACTTAAACAACACAACATGTAATGCTGCACTGGAATCAATCTTTAAAACAACCTGCTTCCATGTGAAGTATTTCTATTCCTGGTAATAAATTGCAACCTGGAATGTATACACTGGGTGTTCATTACACAACGAACCCTATAGTGTAAATACATTTCCACTCACATGGCAACGTACACTCAGGTTTCCTGCACAGAGGTGAAAGCTTGTGGGGCTAATAACTGACAATGTTTTTGCCAACACTTACATCATTTACATCATTATTTGCATGTGTCATTGTGAGATAAATGAGAAATAAATTAATTTAATTTCTTCTAACTTCTAATGGAAAATTGTAATCACTTTGGATGAAAATCCTAAATCTAAAAACAGCTACGGAACTCAAAAGGAAAGCAAAAGTCCACTTTGCGAAAGTCAACAATTGCAAAATAAAGTACAGCAATAAGCCTGTTGTATTAGTCATTCCTAACTGTAAGAGGCAATAACTGATCAGAAAGTATTTAAAACGCTGCCAAAACATCTGCCAGCTCAGGCCCAATGGACACAGAGTACAAAACTTTCCTTTCATTTCAGAAAAATAATTACTCAGCCTGGCTAGACACTTGCTACTGCTCAGAGAAAATGAGGGAAAATGAGACAAAAAGCACACAGAAATGAGCCGAAGCAGCTCACAGGCTCTAATAATAGTGAGTGATCTACCTGGAACACACTAACCTGGCGTCCCTGCCGTGCTGAAGATGTGACACTGCCTCATGATCTCGGGCCACTTGTTTAAAACCCTCTCCAGCATCTCGACCAGTGGCCAAGAGCCGTCAGGCAATAAACAATAAACCGATCGGAGAATGCTGTTAATAATTAAGCAAAAGGATAGGATGGCTGGTAATGTCACTAATGCATGGACTAACAAATGGCTGTGTTGTAGCACGAAGGGAAGTATCAGCGGAAGAGCAGCTGGAAAATAAGACATTTTATCCTCTTGCACTTAGGTTACGGATTTCCAACAACTCCTGGTAAATAAAAATACTCCAGATTAAAAGTGTATAATGTTTTATTTATGATCTTATCTGAGTTCATTTCATTATTCCTGGTATTATTAATAATCTGCTATTTGGTTTCTCAGTGAGTCATTTGCTACATAATATGTTGGGAGGATGTTGTATTTTACACAGGTACCATACAGTGTCTTGCACAAGTATTCCTAGCCCCTTAACATTTTTGACATGCAGTGTCATTAAAGCCACAAACTCCAACATACTTTATATGGATTTTTTGTGAAAGACCAACACAAAGTAGTGCATTTTTGTAAAAAAAAAAAAAGTGGAAAATGATTCATTTCTATTCAGCCCCCTTAACTCTATCACCCTTAAAAAAATCCGGTGCAACCAACTGCCTTCAAAGGTCTAATTAGTAAAAAGCAGAACTCCACCACTCAAGTAGGAGCAAATATCCTCAAATATCCATGCATTCAATACCTGGATGTTTGAACTATTCATTCGCACCACAAATCTGGTTTAAAGTGGCATAAAGAAAGCTATGGTTTAATGAAAGCCATATGAAGTTTCGTTTATAGTTTGCAAAAAGCATGTAGTGCAGTGGTCACCAAGCTTTTTTACCTCACAGGTGGACTGCTGTAGTTGTTTTGCTAATGGAAACCTCTCACATCATATAAAATGTGGGAGAAACGGCAAACATGTGGAAGAAGATGCTCTGGTGAAATAGGACTAAAGAAGAGCTTCTGGCCAATATGCAAAACTCTATTTGTGGGAGAAACCTATCACAGTAAAACGTGGTGGCAGCAGCATGCTGTGGAGATGTTTTCATTGGTTGTAGCCATTGCAACACATTTGTTTTTCTGCTTTCCAGTAATTCTGTTGTAGGTTGATGCTGTGCTTGGGTTAATTGTCCTATTCCATAAAGGGTTTCCACCCAGCTTCATCTTTCAGACAGATGGTCTCACGAGTTTTTCCAGCAAAGGAACTCTCGTTCTTGAACCGGTTCGGTTCGTGTGCTTTAAAACTTTGGTGTTTTATTGAGCACCAACGTGCGTTTCCACCAGTTTTGAAAACCAAGCATGACTCATCAACAGTGGACGTTTTACAACCCAGGGGGAAAAGGAGACTGTGGAGCTTGCTGAGCTGTGCACAGTGTTTCTTTTAATGTAAAAAGAGAGCATCCATAAACTCCAGTTAAACTGAAAAGGAGACGGCTATTCTGTGAAAGAACAATGGTATGTGCAAAGTTTTCATTTGCAATTTTTANTCAGCATCCTGCAGAAGACATGTACTCAGAGTCACCCGGGATTATAAAACCCGCGGAAAATAAACTTTTGTTGCCATTTCCAGCGTGTCTCACGGGACGACGCATCAGAGGCGCATATCTGGAGAGACAAAAGTTCGCAGGTGAACTTTTTCTCCACAAAGCCACTCCCAGAAGAGCTTGAAAGCTGGAAATCTGCCGGACACCCACAGAGGTTTTATTTCCAAGGAGATGAGTTTCCTCTTTGTTGATTCAGTCGACTAAACGGTTCTTCATATTTTGCCCTTTTGGGCGGATGAGAAGTTTACCGTTCTTTCTTTGAGTTGATCACGGACGCGTGATCCCCCCACCCCCTCGTTTTTCTTCAGACCTGACCCGTCCTAAACCGGTAGAGAGAAAAAATCAACGTCAAAGTAATTTCGTTCTTTTTTATATTAAATTGGATAGGTATAAGTCTGGGCATGATGAGGCATAGTTAAGGTGATTTAGAATCAACAGTAGTTAATCCAAGGTATCAACTTGTTGCATGCAATACTGTTTGAAGTGTTTTATGCTGAGCTGTTTTGATTCACTGTGTAAGTGCTGCTGAATCGCGCAGCGCGGATGCGATCAGTAAGGTGCGTGTGTATGTTTTTGCCCGGCTGATCCCAATTCAGCCAGGAGTTAGAAGTTGGACTTTTAAAGTTTTTCCATTCAAAGCAACTGCGGTCGGGGCCTCGTGGCCTGACCACTCTGTTGTCCCAGTTTGATTACTGGAGTTTTTCTACTGAGTTCCCACCTCAGAGTTTTATGGCTCTTTGATTCAGGGCAATCAGCAGCTGGTAGCTAAGGGCACAGCACCACTATTTAACCAGCTGATCGCCGCAATCGAGACATCAGCACACCTGGAGGTCTTCTATTTCCAAGTTAACCCAATTTGCACATTTTGGCTGTAAAACTGCTGGTTTGATCTTCATTGACACTCAATGCACATATATTTTCTTTTATTATTATTGTTAGGTAGTCATTTTTATCCCCTTAATGTACAAAAGTGCTTGTTAGTTAGGTGAAGGTTTTTGGACCATAATGGTGGTACATCAGGGCTATATGGCTTCAATAAATCTTCACATATATATTTAAGAGAAGCGTTTTTTGTTTACTTCGTGGAAGAGTGATTTAACTGTCAAAATAAGGTCAAAGTATGTATTATTCAATAATGACAATCCTTACACACTTATCATCTGGTTAACCTACCTCAGAATCGTCAGCATTACCCCAGTACCAGTTTCTATTTGGTCAGCTAAATAAAAGTAACAAAAATAGCATTGGGCTACAATATTCTCAAGTGACTACGTAAAATAAAGAAAATGTATTTCTTAATTTATAGCATGTGGCAAAATATTAAAGGCCCGAAAGATTAACAACTTAATAATTATAATGAAACAATTATGTTTTTAAATGTTTATAAATCCACTTCATCCAACAATAAACCAAATGGGCTGTTTCTTTATTGAAATTGAAAATGAATGGGCAAGCGGTTGCACAGTAGTGAAGTTGTTGGTACTGTTGTCTGTCAGGAAGGCTCTAGGTTCAACCCGACCAGTGGGTTCTTTGAATTCTGTACTCAGTAAATAATGCAAATGATTTTATCATCTGAACTGTCACTGTAGCTCATCAAGAGACATTGGCGTTACATATCACAGCAGGTCATCCAAGATGGACCAAAGCTACCATTCGGCAAGTTTATTATGAGACAGCTCACATAGATCCATTAACAAATAATCTACACTAGGCCAAGACAGTCTAGACAAGAGCAGCTCACATCGCTTATTTGAAGTGTGTATGTCCTAAAATGGAAAAGTGAAGGATAAAAGAAGAAGAATCAGGATGAATAACAAAAAGAACAGACTTTTGCACAATACTACAGTCCTGTGAAAAACTATTTGTCCTCTTACAGATTTCTTCTTGTTTTACCTTTTGTTCCATTTTAAATATTTCATATCATCAAACAAATTTTATTTTTAGACAAACAAAAGCAGAGTGAATGCAAAAGCGCCCCCTCAATTAAGTCTTTAAATAACTGTGATTGGTTCACTGTTTCATGTTGAGCATGCATCCAGGGCTGATTACTGTCAGACAAGAAGAATAAAAAAATAACAGAAATACAACCTGTCCGAAAGCGCGAAGTAGGCTGAAAGATCTCAAAAAGCAACACATGTCCCAATCTAAAGAAATTCAAGAACAGATGAGAAACACAGTCATGAGATCTAGCATTACTTTGGAAAGGGTTACAAAGCTATTTCTAAGTCTAAGTCAAACTAATCTTCAAAAACATACATTTCCAGTAGTGTAAACAAACAAAAATCGTACAGGATTTTATTACTATGCCACAGAATATGGCAATTTATTAATGTGTAGTGCTTATACTTCTAAATTATAGATTGTAACTGTTGGCCTGTCAATAAAATAAAATGTTTGAAACATCCATTCATCAATTATCTACTGTATGTCTGTCTAGCTGTGAAAAACTAAAGTATAGTCTCTGTCAACCGCACAAAAACATTTCCACCTCACAGAAGATAAGCACCACTTCTCTAAACAAAAGAACCAAATGTACTTCTTCTTGTGTCGCTGGATCCAACAAACTCCTGGCAGATCATGCTTATGTTCAGCTTATCCAGTCTCACTTTATAGACATTACAGACAACTACACTGTTGAGTCTTTGTTGGGCCATAGTTGCCCGAAGCCAAGTCTTTAAATAAAAATAAAATATTTATTTTTTCCCAAAGAAGCACTACAATGTTTTGTATCAAAGTTTTTTAACAATCAAAATTAAACAATCTTTGACTTTAAAATAAATTAGGTATCTGTCAAACTGAACAGTCATGTGATGACCACTAGCCTACATAAAATTGTCAAAACTCTTAAACATAAATTAAAAATACTAATATACATTTCAAAATCTGGATATCTCTCTAGGAATAAATTTAAAATGTCAGTAAAATATGAATTAGGCACATATCTGACATTAACATTCGAACAGATGTTTTTGAAAAATTTCCTCCCCTCATCTTTTCCTCTCAGACATCTCCCTGTTCTCTGTCTTCCTCTCTTTTCCCTCCTCTCTCTTCTCCCTCCACTCTGTCCTCTTCTCTCTTACTCGTCCCCCCGTTTTCTTGTGCCCTCCTCTGTCCCTTGTCACTGCTGCTGTACTATATACTCAAATCAGCTTGTTAACCATCATAAGCTAGGCTATTTGCTTAACCAGAGGCTGATTTTGGACAAAGCAGGCGTAATGTCAGTTTTCATGTTACAACCTTGTGCTTGTTGAACAAGCGGTGTGACAACTGACCTTCTGACTTTTACACATTGGTGCAGTTTCTACATCGGGTGACCCTGTTGCTCATCCATTTTCCACCGACGTGGTTCGGAGCCCGTTCCGGTTCCCGAACGTGATTGCGAACCAGTGACGCATGTTTCCTCCAACGAAAACAGGTTCCAGGGCATGAACTCTGGTTTGACTTGGGCACTGCAGAATACTTGTTTAATCTGTGCGAACCGCAACATCACCGTGGGTGGGTCGAAGCTGCAGACAACCGAAGCAACGAGTACAAAGGCGAAGAAGAAGAACATACTATAAACCTAACCCATTATTTACATATTTACAAAAACACACAAAACATGCAAGTGCAACCACAGTGAAAACATTGTACATACCATTGTTCTCGTATGGAGTCGCTGTCTCTGTTTCCAGTTTAACTATAGTTTATGGATGCTCTCTTTTTGCATTAGAAGGAAAAACTGGTGGAAACGCACATCGGTGCTCAACAAAACACCAAAATACCCGAACCAAACCAGCTTACTGAAACATGGAGCTACCGACAGGAGCTGCTGATAGCCCCGTCCATTGGATATGGGTATATGGGTAAGAGGACCAAACCACTTTGTGCAATAGAGTGGGTCATGATCTTTCAGTAATTAAGAAATGCATCTTACGTTTATGATTTAAATCGATTGAATCATACTTTTATTTAACATTGATACAATATTATAAAAAAAAATATTATTTGTGTTTACAGGGGGGGTGGGGGGGGTGGGGGGGGTGTCACATCTACTACGTCTAGAAGCTATGTTTCCCATTACATCTGGCTTAAATGTAACACTGCATTTCACAACATTATTTCATAAAGTTTGATGATCTTAGGCTGGATGACTTGGATGACCTGGATGACTTGCCTTAACTGATGGAACCATGAGTTCTGCTTTCGACCAGAAAACTCTAAAGGAGAATGTCCGACTATCAGTGCATCTTTATATGTTGAAATAGGGCCCTTTGGCCCTCCAAAGTAAGTGAATGTCGTGGAGGCATGAGAATGGTTGTAAAAGCCTGGACTTTATCAGCAGCTGTTACTAATTCCTAATCGTTTATGCATCTCCTACACGCTGTTTTAGGACATATATGTGAATTGTGTGTGGTTTTTTCAGAACCAAGAATATGGTAAAGGTAACTCATGATGCTGCTTGTGTTTTCCTTGCTTCGTGTCACACTGTGAGGACCATCTGTTTAAATGTCAGATGAATGTGCTAAACTGAGTTTATCTGAGGAAGTCAGACACATGACCAAACTTCCACAGTTTCCTTCCTCACCTTCATTCAGCTCAGTCATGTGGACTTTTCCCCTCATACTGATACCCCCCCCCCAATCCTTCAGCTCTGTGTTAGTTGTTGTAATATGATAAAAACTCTTCAGGCAAAGAGTGTATACGGAGGAGTGTGAACAATAACTCAACAAGGTGACAACAGAAGCCTCATTTCTTGCACTTTTGTCCCCCAATGGAGTTAGGACACAGCTGGATATCACTGCTTTTCAGCTTATTTTTATGAGAAATCCAATGTCACAAGTGTCACTTGTATGCACAAATGTGGACACTGAGGTCAGTCTCTTGCTAAAGACCATTTGGGAGAGCTGTATAATGTTAACGTCATGAGAAGGATTGTAAATTTCTGACTGTTATCTATAGTGATGTCACTAAAAGATTGTAAAGTATAAACAGTCAGACACTTTACTGCATGTCAGCTACTGCAAGCAATACGTTGATATGTCTGACTCCTTTCTCATAGATACTGAGTTTCATTACATAACATAGTGAATGTCTCATTATTCACTTGCATAAAAAATTATTTTATGTCACTTTACTGAAATTACAAAGCTCTTAACCCAAATAATTACAAATTAATGTTGCAAAAACTGTAATAAAACTCTAGTCTGTGCATCTTGGCAATGGTTAGGAGGGATTGTAAGCTTGCCTGAGAAAAGTAGCACTTCTTTCTCTCAGCTTGCCAGTTTGAATTGCTGCTATATCTGTGCGCCAGGTCTAGGTCAGGGGATTGGGAAAAAACAGAAAAGAATGAAAAAAAAACTGATGTGAGGGTCATCATCTAATAGTCTCTAAAGCTTGGTGTGGGTTTCAGTCCCATAGATACTGCTGACTGAGATGGGAAATCAGCACGTCTGAAGGGTGTTTGAGTGTCTTCACACTCCATGCCTAAAGATGTAACAGATAAAGTTGAGAAAGAAGTTTTAGTTTGGTAAAACTTTAACTTTTGCAAAAAAAAAGGTTGTGAGATTTTTCTTTTTCCCAGAAGTTTTCATACCACTTGAACTTTTCCCCATTTTGTGACACTGTGACCACAATCGCTGATGTTTTTTCTCTTTAATATAACATTTCATGTGACAGACCAAATTAAAATGGGGGGTTTTCACTGATGTCACTGAAGTTGCAGCCTCACTTCCAGTCCACCATCTTGGGTGTCTCCGTATCGCTTCACGCTTTTCACAACATTGCAACATTACATACTTTTTCAACCATGGATAAGTATCTAGAGTGGTTACTGCCTCCGGCTAAGGTCTTGTACCTTAAGAAAATCGCGGTCATCAACAAGGTGGATCCATATGTTGGTAAATCCGGACGATTGGCCGCACATAATTTGTAGATAAGTGCGTATGCAACTATTTTTTCATAACCACAACATAGGCAAAAATCCATGGTGGGTATAATATTGCCTTTTATTGGATAATTACATAATAGTTATATTACTAGATAATACATTTACAGTATAACAGTAAAGGTAAATTGCAGCCTACATCTAGCTGGTCAAGGCGTAAAAGCGCAGCTTACTGAAGCTCTGAGTGCTGGGCGGCAGTGCAGAGTGCTGCCCAGCTCAGAATCCACTGATCACCTCACAGTCTTGGCAGACTACTTTCCAGAATATTAGTACAATAAATGTAGACAAACATTATTTATTTACTTGTAACAAAATGTGCACTGCATACACGGGTGTGAGTGAGGTTCAAGCCATCCAAATCCGCCCTGGATATCTGATTCAGCCACAGTAGTCAACGTTGTATACTCAGTGTTTTTGTTTTCTCACACTGATTTTCTATCATGGCTGGCAGACGGAAGAATGAAGGTTGGTCTCGACCACCACACGCAGCAAAATCCACAATTAGTGGATTTAGTTTTCCCCATAGTTAAATCGAATGGTCTTGACTTTTGCTTCACTGATCACGCAAAAAAACAGGCTGCAGCTGCCACCCAAGATGTCGATCACGAAGTGCGGTCTACACGTGACCGCAACGTCATTTGAAAACCCCCCATTACATATAATCATGAAGTCACAAAAAGTCCACTGGTTAGCCACAAGCCAGAAGGTGCTCTGGTCAAATGACTTTTTGGTATACAGGCAAAGAGCTGTTTATGGTGGAAAACTAGCACTGTACACCAACTTGAACACATCTTGTACCCCACTGTGATTCCCTAAGTGATGGCTGTATCATGCTGTAGGGGTGAATCTGGTCAGAGTAGATGGGAAGATAGATAGCTAAATACAGGGCAGTATTTAAAGAAAGCTGTTAGAGACTGCAACAAATGTAATACTGAAGTGGAGGTCCACCTTGTAGCAGGACAACCCCCCAACATACAGCCAGAGCTACAATGGAATGGTTTAGATCAGTGGTTCTTAACCCTGGTCCCAAGGACCCAGTGTCATTACCAATGCCCAGAGTGCAAGCTGGGTCTCTGCTCCAGGACATCTGCTTTAAATGAATACAATCAAGTGCTGCAAAAGCCTGTTGATCACACATATATTTAAGTCTGGTGTGTAGCAGCTGGGAAAGGCCTATAACATGCAGGACAGAGGGTCCTGAGGACCAGGACTGAGAAACACTGGTTTAGATTAAGTACCTTCAAGTACCTTTTATGTTTCAACTGGGCCTTTTTCTTTTGTATAAATAGTCCCAATTTAGACTCCAGGAAAGCTTTAAATGTTAATGAATTATTAGATCAGAAGATGCTTTTCTGTTTAACCATTTTCTAAAATCTCCAAAGTAACATATTCATTTGCATCATACATGAACCAAAGGAAACCAAGAAGCACATAAAATGAGGAAAGTAATTACTAACTGTGGGGAATATTATCTGTGTATCTACCTGTTTGGATTTTGGTTTCCAGTTCTATACTATCTCCTGATTTTGCAAATTCATGAAAATTTAGCAAATTAAGCATTTCTTGTTTTTTTGAAATCCTAACACAGGGATAAAAAATGTGGTCTGTAGTAGACCTAATTTTTTCCAAGAGATTTCAATAAAACAAGATGTTTACTTTATTACTATCTACTGGAAACTTCTTTGCCATTGTGCCGTTGTTTGCTGCAAGGCAGAAATTCCATTTCATTGTTGGTGGGACAATAAACAGAGAGATTTCTTAGTTTATCAAGTTCTTAGTCTATTAACTTAGTTGAAATGGCAGGCCAAATGTAAATATTAACATTAATAGTAATATTAATTATTAAAATTCAACACTTGAAAAACCACTTTTTACCACATTAATTACTACCATCTAGATCAGAACTGGTGAATATCCAACCCCCCCGTCCCCTTGATTTCCGCATATGGTTTGCCGTAACTTGACCACAAGAGAGATTTACTGTGTGAACCACAGTGAGTTCTGTTATGACTTCTACCAAGCACAGAGGTTTGGCTCTTCCTTTTTGCAATGACATGACGCTGATGACACGTCATTCAGCTTTCAGCAAGGGCTTGTCTTTTCATCAACTCTGCATTCAAACTTAGTCACAACATTCCTCCCAGTGCACCTCTGTAGAAATGAGTCCTCACAAAGAAAGTTAGGTTAAAGTTAACCTCTTAAGCCCAAAGGGGTTTTGTGAAGTTTGAGCTCAGAATAACGTTGGCATATCTAACTGAATTTTTCTGAGACTTGACATGCTCAATCTAAACAATCACTTTGTTAATAATTATGTTTTTAAAATGGGAGTGATAATTCTGGCCTTCCTTTGCTGCTGATTGAGTAAAACCTGGGTGGATTGCGATAAAATGTATTTTGTGGAATCAGTGAGGTCTCTGCTTACAGCAGACATGCTGGTTGTGTGTTTTGAAGCCGTATGGTCAACAGCTGAGACAGAGTTTTGTGGTTACGTCATTTTGTGGAGTTTGTTTATTTTCTGATTCAACTGCCTTTAGTTTTAACTGTTTTTGGTGTTTGTAGAAAAGGTTTATATCAGCTTTTAGCCAAGATTCTTCTATTTTGGTGGATACCACATATGTTTATGTTTGACTAATTGAACTTGCAGTAAAGAAAGTAGAAGAAAATAAAAGTTAAAATCATCCCCCAGTACTACGGGTTGGGCTTAAGAAATTAAACTAGATGCTATGTTTTTAGGAAATTTAACCAATTATACTTGCAAGTGTTTGCTTAATTCAATTTATGACTAAGAGATTTCAGTGTGGGGTTATACAGTTGTGTTTCTTATCCCCAGAATAATATATATCTGTCAGACATTTCAGTGGCGCAAAGAAATATGCAATGCCTTAATAAAATTCCAACATTCGCCTTCTGTTTTTGATACTTTAGGTTATACAATTATATCAACAACTAGAACATACTGGCACATATCTTTTAGAATGCCAAACAAATATGTGGCAACACTCTTATGGAATCAGTGCAAGTTTTTCTCAAAGTCACAGCAATGACTCACTAATAACTACCAGATCTAACAGAAACATTATTAAAGAGAGTCAAGCAAAAAGGGGAAATACATTCTGCACACCCCTTATCACTCACTTCCTGGTGAATTGCAGTTCTGGAAATACTGAAACAGCCTAAATCGAGGACCAACAGATGGAAAAGCTCTTTCATTACTTAGGCCATTATTCAGATAAATTTAAAATGTGATTGTGTGTGATTGCTTTGTCCTTTTATTCTGTCAGTCAGTCAGTCATTTTCTACTGCTTATTCCATAGTGGGTCGCGGGGGAGCTGGTGCCTATCTCCAGCAGTCTATGGGCGAGAGGCAGGGTACACCCTGGACAGGTCGCTAGTGCATTGCAGAGCAACACACAAACAACCATGCACACACTCATTCATACACCTAAGGGCAATTTAGAGAGACCAATTAACCTAACAGTCATGTTTTTGGACTGTGGGAGGAAGCCGGAGTACCCGGTGAGAACCCACGCATGCACGGAGAGAACATGCAAACTCCATGCAGAAAGACTCTCGGCCGGGAATCGAACCCAGGACCTTCTTGTATTTTTCATCTTTTCTCACCTGGTTGCAAGACAAATATCCTTCGGGGAAAACAATTAAGTTATACACTGATTGCATTACTTATTCTTGTGTTGCACTATGCAGACACTCTTTCTGCATCAATGAAGAGCCACTCATCTCAGCCTGCTAATTGCTTGAAGTGACCACTTGGGTATTCCTAGAACACTAAACTTTGATCAAAAGACATCACATTGAAGGAGTAGCTAACAAAGCTAAATAAGCATACTCCATCCTGTACCAGAACTAAAAAACCTACACTTTTCACACACACTCTTGTTTTGCTATATGTAGTGAGGACCATGTGTTGACTCCCATTGACTTCCATTCATTTTCAGTCATTTTCAATCCTTTCTATGCCCTAACACTGACAATAACCCTAAACCTAACCATTACCAGTGCATGCCTAACCCTAACCTTAAACCCAAACTCATTCACACCTTGTCCTAACCCAACCGTTAGCAAATAGGTCGTGAGGACCAGCAAAAAATGTCCTCACTTTGGTACCAACGGCCCTCAATTTGATGGTGAAATCGGGAAAATGGTTCTCACTGTGATGCCAAGACAGGAAACACCCCCCCCCCCCCCCCCCCCACCCCACACACACACACACATACACACACAATTCAGAATAAGGTTGCTTAAAAAATGACACACATGCATGTAAAATGACTAAATGTCGTACAAAATATGCACGTAAATCCCTCAGTTTCACCCTTCAACAACAGTTTTTCAATATGCCAACATAGGTGGTAAGATAAGAAACAATGTGCTAGCCAATGGTGGTTCTTCTTTGAATGGTCTCTTGTGCAACCCCTTCTGTGCCTCAACAATGGTCTAAGGTAGACCTTATGCTAAACAGAAGCATTAAATGGTTTTGTGTGTTGAATAAATGTGTTATAATGTCATGCTGTGTTTTAGAGAATCTCTGTTCAGTGCTCTGGTTTGGCATATCAGAGGATTTCAGATTTTGAGTTAGAAGTAAAATGCAATTCTGATTCATTACAAAAGTGAGCCATTTTACAAAACAACATTATTTAGAGAGACCAATTAACCTAACAGTCATGTTTTTGGACTGTGGGAGGAAATCATGGTTAATACACCCAATCAGATGATAGAAATCAGATAGTAATTGGGGGGATAAATGAGCCACAGAAAACTTGGTTGAAACGTCCTTGAACCTATGTCACCCTGGGCAAAGACCCATACCACTCATATAAAAAACTCCATTGGTGACAGAAGCTAACATATTAGTTGTAGTAGTAGTTATATTAGTATAACCAGAAATTTCAAAAAAAAGTCAGTCGAGTCACCATGAAGATGCATTTCATTTACTGAACACATTCCATATTGTTTATAAAAAAATAGCAAACGTGAAATCCAGTGATGAACTCAATGAACTAAGCCTAGTTGATAAAGACAGTTCTTCATTATCTATAAATCTAAGCAACCCTATTGAGTGTCCTTATGTGTCCATATAATAAACACTGTTTCCATCTTATAGCCTGGTCCAACATCATCAGGGCAATGCCCTCACTGAGCCTGTTTGGGGACATCTGCTGCCATGTCCAAATATTGTTTTTGGCTCAACCTTCGCTGGCTGTGCAAGAGAACAGAGCAGGGAACTATTTTTACCTCTGCTGGATAGACTGTGTTAACATAAAAACAATGCTCCTCTCCACCGGTCGTCCAGCTGCAGAGTGGCTTTGTAACTACTGGGAAGTGCGAGCTAACAGATCATCTGTGTGTTCTCAGAGAGTTAGGACAGAGGTGATAACAACACACTGGACCTTTTAACCTCTGTACGCTTCTCACAATTTAGTATTGTTCTAGTTAACAGCTAACTATAACTCTTAGAGAAGCAACCCAACCTAAATCAAGCTATGTTGTTATGATAATAAATGTTACTTTTAATGCACAAGCTGTATATTCAGTGACCCTGCTTTTTGAAACAAGTGGACTCTTTCTCAGACACTTGAGTTCTCTTCTCTTATCTGGGACGTCATATTATTTCTTTTACATGTACAATGAACTTCAAGAGGCCACATTTAATGCAGGGACCTGAACCGTTTCAGAACTTTTAGAGGAAATCATGGTTAGAGTAATAACTGAAATGAAAACACTGAAAAGGAAATGATCTGTGGTTTAAGGGAAGCCATGAAGAGTGCTCGAGTTATTTCCCTTCCGAACTGTATTAGCGTCATTAAACCTCTTTTGTTCCACATGGCAAAAAAAGAAGAGCTAGAGAAACAGACACTTCAGAATCCCCAAAAAGCTTTACACACACAATGTGTTGTTCCTTTAACATTTTGCCTTTGCAAATTGTTAAGCTGACATTTTTAACACCTTTGTTTTAAAGTGATTGTCTTGGTTCGTGTTTAAACAACATTCATAAAGCATTTCATAGATCTCATAGTCTAGTTTAGATGGGAGAACTGACATCCCTCATACCATTAGCAAGATGTGAAAAGTATGCATGTAAGTTTGCATAGTTTGCAAGTAACATTTACTCTTCAGATTGGTTTTTATAGATTTTTTAAGTGAGCCCAAAATATTCTGAGACGGGAAATGTTTATACCCCAAAAAATTTTTTCAATAAAAAAAAAAAAAAATATATATATAATATATATAAAATAAAACTCTTTTTAATATAATATATATTAATATATAACATTTTATTAAATATTTATATATATATATATATAAAATTTTATGGAAAAAGTACGTTTCCTTATCATTATACGGTTTTGGAAGGGCTTCCCCGAAGGGGGGCGTGGTTTCGCTTTTGAAAGGGTCCACCATGGTGATGTTTTTTCAATAACCAAACCACACCAGTGTGTGCAGGCCCCTACTGATTATATATGCTGCCACCACCCTCTACCCTTGACTCCTATGTGCTGCCACTCGGATAATAAATCACCAAATATTTCAACCTAATGTTTTGCACATGTTCAGGACTCTTGGAAAACCCACAAAATCTCTCACACTCAATGCATCCTCATTATGCCCCAAAGCTCTTGCATGTCAGATAGGTGGTCAGGTGACCAAGGAGATTGGCTTTAAAAGGAAGTGCTTCTCATCTGATCATAGGTCAGTCATCGTTGCTACATGTCACAAGCTCTGATCCTTCCTGAGAATCAGCCGAGCATCCTCTCCGGTTCCATAAGTACCATTCATTCTTTCTCTCTGTTTTTCCAGTTGGGATCCAGGACCATTTGTAACACTGTCTCCTACTCGAGATCGCATTTAGTGCTTTGGGTGTTACTATATCAAATTGTGTGCTTCCATCTACCCAATGCTGCGGTTGGGGTTTCCCCAGCACACTACACAGTAACACCTATCTCTGTGCGTTCAGTCTTTTCTCTGACAGGATGTCTGAGCCCAAAATAGATCCCGTGGAGTTCGAGCGTTTAAAGGAGAAGGTTTTGTATCGCCTTGGTGTTGGTGTTGATTGCCAGAGTACCAACCTTGAAACCCTCACTGAGACGCTCATTCAGATTTCCGCATCCATCATGGCGCTGCAGTGTCAATCCGCAGTAGTGAGTGAAGAACCCCGGATCGGATCCAAAGATAAGTGGAATGGAGACGAAGGTCAGCCTGATGGCTTGCTTGCTACCTTGGATATGATGTTTGAGTGCCAACCCTCTAAGTATTCCACCTCCCGAGCTAAGGTTGCAATGTTGACCTCGCTTTAAACAGGCTGTGCTCAGGAGTGGGCTGCTGCTGCGGGTCATTTGTTTGTGAAAAAGAAGGACAGGGGACTCCGGTTCTGCATTGACTATAATGGTCTAAACAAGGTCACTGTTAATAGCTGCCACCCCCTTCCTCTGATTTTGACTGCGCTTGACTGTCTCTCTCCCAGGCCAGGATCTTCTTCAAACTGGAACTGAGCTCCAGCCACAATTTAGTGCATATCAGAGAAGGGGGTGAGTTAAATATGGCATTTATCAGTTCAAACATTCATTGGGAATATTTGATGATGCCTTTGGGCCTGTGCAACAGTCCTGCCGTCTTCCAGAACCTTATCAATGACGTTCTCCGAGAGATGCTTGGCCTGTGGGTCTTCATCTGTTTGGACGATATTTTGATCTACTCCTGAACGGAGGTTGATAATGTGTCAGAGCAGTGCTTAATAGACTGCTCAAAAAGCCTTAAGCAACTGCAAAGCTTTTTGGGATTCACCATATTCTATTGGTGTTTCATCTGATACCTTAACTCTGTTGTTGCCCCTTTTAATGTCGCTCACCAAACTTGCTAAGCAGCCTTGGCCATTTTGTCTTTCTTAAGAAGCTGTTCAGGCTTTTCAATACCTCATTCATTTGTTCACTACAGCTCTCATCTTGAACCATCTTGTGGTGGAGGTTGATTCATCCTATGTAGGCGCTGGTGCTGTCCTTTCTCAGGGTGGTTAGGAAGGGAGGCTCTATCCATGCTGTTACTTCTCAAGGAAGTTATCTCCCACTTTGCAGAAATATGATGTTGGGACCGGGAGCCGCTGGCCTTCAAGTGGGCCCTGGGCGAGTGGCGGCATTGGCTGCTTAGAGCAGAGGACTCATTGCTTATCTGGACTTATCAGAATCTCATATGCATCCAGACCGCAAAACAGCTCAATCCCAGACAGGCTAATTTATTTTGAGTCCCACAATTTCTCTCTAGACAGTTTTCCCATTCCACTCCAGGCTTGGATCCGGAACCCATGCTGCCCTCCCATTGATTTGTGGTGCCCCTTCACTGGCTATTCAAGGACTAGATCTGCCCTGCTGACCGAACCTGCACCCCCTGAGACTCCTCCCAGTATCAACAGGAGGCCTTGATTTGGGCCCACTCCTCCCTACTCTTGGGTCATCCTGGCCCAGGTAGGACCATTCGCCTCCTCCACCGTGCTCTCTGGTGGCCCTCCATGAGTCAAGATGTCCATGAGTTTATTTCAGCTAAATCCTCCACACAGCCTCCAGCAGGGGACCTTCAGCCCCTTCCTGTTCCTAGATGGTCCTGGTCCCATGTCGGGCTTGACTTTGTCACTGGTCTTCTATCGGTGGATGGTCTCAACACTGTCCATTGTGGAGCAGTTCTCTAATGCAGTCCACTTGGTGGGTTTACAAGAGCTCCCCTCAGCCAAACAGACTGCAGAACCCCTCCTGGAGCATGTTGTGTGACAACATGGTTTCCCCAAAGACATTGTCTTGGACTGTGCAGCCGAGTATCCTCTCCGGTACCGAAAGTACCATTCGTTGTTTCTCTCTGTCATTCCCGTTGAGATCCAGGACCATTTGTAACACTGTCTCCTACCCGAGATTGCATTTAGTGCTTTGGGTGTATCAAATTGCGTGCTTCCATCTACTCACCGCCACGGTTGGGGTTTCCCCAACACCCTACACTCTATCACCTATCTCAGTATCTGTGCATTCAGTCTACCCTATTAATAATCACACTAATAAACTTTAATGATTAGGTAATGAAAAAAAAACATGAAATCTATCTACATCCAGAGTATCATCAGAATTTAAAAGGAGGAAGCATTAGGATACTGAGTGTAGAAACAGAACTTTCATGATCAGTAAACAGGACAAGAAAGTACCTACGTTTGGGTGAGACAGCTGTTTTCTTTTTCTCAACCAAGTTGGGTTTTTGCTTCAGCTTCTGTCAGCTCTGTTCTCATTCTCTCAGCTAAAGGGATTGTAACGCATTGCCTCCATTAGCTGTTCTGTTTGCCAGAGGAGGGCTCCTTGATCTTGGGTGGCTGCCTGATTCTGGGCTGCAGTCTAGTCATCTTAGTTGTTCCTCTTTTTAAAATTCACAATCAAATTGTAAGCAATACCAAAAAAGTTATCTTGCTGGAAACATTGCCTCTGGTCTCTACTACAGGTGCACGAAGGTGACAAACTAAACACAAATTGCAGAAACTTTAAAGGTTAATGCAACAAAAAGTACGGTAAGCAAAATAAAAAAAAAATTCAAAAATCTTTTTACAACCAAATCATAAACAAGCTTATTAGGCTGGGTTTTTGATTCCAGTCACACTCTTTTGTTGGCTCTGGTTATGTGTCTTTCTTAAGCCTCTGTCAGATCCTCCTTTTGTTCTTTGATCAAAACTGTATATTTAAAAAAAACAGCATCACAGTATGAATGCGCACAGAGGATGGCATCTTATGATACTTAAGTGTCCATTTGATCAAAAAAATATGGTAATCATTAGAATCTGTTTCAGATGATGTCAAATGAAGCTGGGAGTTTGTAGGACCAGAGTTTGCAGACCAGAGTGTGGGAGCCACATGGTGAGTTGAGTTATTTTAATAAAAACTGAAAAGGTAAACTTACAGGCAACAACAGGACATGCAACACAGAAAGGCTTACAGACATGGAGCGGGCAGACAACAGTGACATGGAGCGGGTAGTAAACAATCTAGGCATGACAAACAGTAGGATCCAGTGTTGAACAATGAAAACCAGAGAGTATAAATACAAAGGCAGGGAGGAGAAATGACCAATGAGCAAGAAGATGTAATGAGGGGAAATGTGGAGCAGTTCAAGGTAGAAATCCAGGGTAGTAACATAAATAACTGAACACAAGAATGAACCATGAACCTGATCTACATGGATTTACCAAAATAACTAAGATGAGAATATAAGCAGGGAAAAATAATCACAGATAAAAGGAGGTGGTAAAGCTCCTTTTAGTAGGTGGTAAACCTGAGGGTGGCACACAACAACTTGGTTTGAATTTAATTAACTGAATGTAGTTACTAACTTAGATGATAGCAGCCTACGCCTAAGAGCATAAAAACCCAGCACATTTTATGCAAGTGAATGCTGATAGTTGTAAGCCATGGTTGTTTGGTTCTGCAACTCAAGCTGCATGATCTGAAAGCACACAAAGCCCAGAATCTTAGCACGTCCGCTTTAAAAATGTGAAAGTGGTTCAACCTACTCTAAGTTAACAAGATGAATAATTCATTCTGTTCTTAATGCTTAAGTGTCTTCTCTATTTAGTTGAATTTTATACATATCTATGCAGCATGTTCCCTGCTTTAGTGTGTTTCTCATTCATAAGCAAACCCACACACAAAGTCACTTTATCTCAGCCATTAAAGGCAAACTGGAGGCTAAATATTGTTGCTGCAGTTTTCCTAAACTCTGTGTCACTTATCACAAGCAGTGTCGTGTAACCAAGTCATTATGTCACTGTGTAAACTGATACTGCCTTCTGGAAGTATTCCTGCGTGTCTGCAGAGTCAATAAACACCATCATCAGAGTTTGACTCTTATCCAACTGGCAGTCTGTCAAAGGTTGCAACAAACAAAGAGATAAAAGATTTTTTCAGACAATATCAGAGAGTGGGGACTGATGACATAAATACAGTGACTGACAACAAAAATATGTTTTTTAGGATGTGTAAATAGGTATGAAACAATGCAGAGAGTATGAAGTGCAAACACATTTTCAGCATGTAAAAAGATGGTAATTTGCAAGTTAATCTAACCCATTTGGCTATTATTTATATTTTTAGGGCACATGAAGTCACTCGTCAACAGTGAAGCCAGTGTGGAAGTGCATTAACGTTTAAAACACAAAAAATATTGGTACTTGTTATAATAGCCTCACATTCAAATGTAACAGAGCACTTCGTTCTCAGACTGCAGGTTTACTGGTGGTTCCTAAAGTCTCTAGAAGTAGAATGGGAGACAGATCCTTTAGTTATCAGGCTCCTCTCCTGTGGAACCAGCTCCCAGTTTTAGTCCGTGAGGCGGACACCCTGTCTACTTTTAAGGCTAGGCTTAAAACTTTCCTTTTTGATAAAGCTTATAGTTAGAGTGACTTAGGTTATCCTGAGCTATCTCTGTAGTTATGCTCCTATAAGCTTAGGCTGCTGTAGGACATAATGATCACTTTCACTCTCTTCGCTACATTCTCATACTACTCTCCAATCTTGCATTCTTTGCTGTTATTTCAGCTTTTAACTTCATGTTCTCTCTCTTTTCTCTTCCTAGAAGCTACACCTGGCCTGACCCATTCTCTTTTCCAATGATTATAATCAGTCTGACAGAGAGAGGTACCCCCAATCCTTGTGGTTTTTGGTATAACAATGGCCACCTGTTGGCTCTACATGGACAAACTTTATCAGTTTATTATTTTACTTTGGGGCTGCACGGTGGCGTAGTTGGTAGCACTGCTGCCTTGCAGCAAGAAGGTCCTCGGTTTGACTTCTGGCTAGGGGTCTATCTGCATGGAGTTTGCATGTTCTCCCCGTCCATGTATGGGTTCTCACCGGGTACTCCGGCTTCCTCCCACAGTCCAAAGACATGCCTTTTAGGTTAATTGGTCTCTCTAAATTGCCCTTAGGTGTGTGAATGAGTGTGTGCATGGTTGTTTGTGTGTTGCCCTGCGACGGACTGGCGACCTGTCCAGGGTGTACCCCGCCTCCTGCCCATAGGCTGCTGGAGATAGGCACCAGCTTTCCCGCGACCCACTATGGAAGAAGTGGTATAGAAAATGACTGACTGCCTATTTTACTTAGTACCCCTACACATAGCCCATTCTATAATGGCCAAACTCTAACACTCAGTTGTTTAATCTAACCTCCCCAACAACCCCACACCATTTCTAATCCTTTATGAAGTGCCTTGAGATGACATGTGTTTTGAATTGGCACTATATAAATAAAACTGAATTGAATTGAATTGAATTTAGCTATTTACTACACCTATTTTTTCTGTACAACCATTCCTTTACTAGATCTGTGTCCTACTGGTCCTTAATTACAGTTTATATCCCCATCATCTTTCATTTATATGATCACTGCTTCATCTTGGAACAAACGGATGAAGGTGATGATGGCAAACTAGAGTTTATCTCAACCTTAAACTTGTTTGATTTAAACATTTTACTGTAACTAGTTGAATGTTAATTGGTCTTTTAAAATTGCATGTAGGAGTCAGTGAATGCATGCTTGGTTGTTTGTTCTGTTTGTCTCTGTGTTACCCTTTGATGGATGGTGGACCTGTCCAGGGTGTACCTCACCTCTCGCCCAATCACCACTGAAACTAGGCACCAGCCCCCCCATGACCCTGCAAAGATTAAGCCTGTATGGAAAATGGATGGAAGGATAGTATTTAATAACATCAGATTAGGATTTTTGTTTTTGTGTGAATGAATCCCCTTAGTTTCAGTTAGAGCAGTAAAAAATTCAATACCTCTGTCGAACCTGAACAATAGCGTCAGATCAACACGATCACTTCTAATCTGGCAAGATAGCTCTAATATTTTCTACTGTCCTTTTTTGACAGTTTTTCGTTCAGTATTTTGGTTGTATGTATTTTCAATGTAACTGACTCCCATTTCTTAAGTGCAACTGACTGAACTGTTTTTAAAATATTCTTAAATTTTGTAAATAACTCATTGTACAGTTAAGCCCAACATTATTCATACCCCTGACACATTTATGTTTGAAGTAATCTTGACTCAAAAAAATTATAATTTGAAGTGGCCCAGCTAAATCATCAATGAAGATTAGGGTAATGGAAAGGAGACCTTCCACCCTCAAATAATTAAAAGAACAATTTCACTGTTAATTATTGACAATGGTAATCATTTTATCTTCTGAGAGATGCCTTACTTCCTACCAGAAACAAACATCTTAGTTGAATAAAAACTTTTTTAAATCCCAGGAGTGTATGTATAATGTTAGGCTTTACTGTATCTTGGTGTACATAACCTCTTTGTTGAAGATAAAATAGAGTAGAAAACCATGATCAGTTTTGGTCTTTAATTAGGTTAAACTCAAACAATAAGCAAAGAAAGCAAACTTTAAACACAACTGAGCAAACAGATCAAGCATAACAGGTCATCTAGCTTCCATAAGCTGTCTTACAAATAAGATGGAAATTTTCCAAACACACCCACAACTGTAGACTAAAGCAAACATCCCCTCATCTTCTGTCTTCTGGGTCCAACATGTATTTACATAAGGGCAGCTTGATGAAATAAATACTGTAAATACTGTTACATGGCAAAGGCTTAAAGTGGCTTACAGTTTTCTGTTATTAAGAAATTAACTGAGTTGAAATCAATGAGATTCAAATAATTATGAATGTGTGGATTTTTAAACTCACTTAATATAACATAACTTTTGCATTTTATGTAAAAATATGTTGCAGACTCTTTCTATCTTTTAGTAGGAAGATATTTGGGATTTTTATGAAGCTAGATATGCTATTTTATTTTAAGCTCCAGCATGTACAGCATCGATTATTTATAATTTTAATTATGATGGCGTAGTGTACTTTTTTATATTTTCATGTAAAGCACCTTGAATTGTCTTGTTGTTGACATGTGCTATACAAATAAACTTGCCTTGCCTGATTTACAATACCTCACAAGTTGTATTTCCTTGTCTAAGTATAAAAGAAAACAAACAAAACAACTGATGGACAAAGAAAAATGCTTTTTGAGAGACTTTGTGCTGCAGTTTTCATCTGTCTTGCAATCACTACTGTTAGAATATCCAATTATCATCTCAGTAACTTATCCTCCCCCTCACACAGACCTGAGATGACGGAGACAATGGCAGAAGTACCCCTGGAGACATGTCTCAAGCCATGGGCTGCATTTAACTTTTATTACCCGTGGAGAAGGACTGGCTGCTCCCTGCTCCTTATTTGGCGGTGTGGTGTGTGTACTAGAGCATGTGGTTGTAAAGTAAAAGCAGAGTGAGTGGCCCAGTCAGAGTGGAGCCAGGTGACTGAGGAACGTGTGCCAGAGAAACTCTCCTAGAAACTCTTACACACTACTGTAGTCGTTTTTTAGCTTTGTTTTGTCTTTATACAGTAGTTTTTGAGACTGTGCGCTTTGTCTTGAACGAAGATTTCAAGACTTTCATGCTCACAGATTTACAACAGGACTTATGGAAATTCTTCCTTATTTATATCTAATTTCTAATAATCACACGTTTAGTGCAGTTTTTAAAAAGATAGGTTTTTGCTCTTGTTAAACCATAAAATATGATATATACCTGTACACAAAGTTTCATGAAAAGAAAATCACAGCAGGATGGAGTCCTTTGCAGCATATTTGTCACTCATCTGTTGGTGTGGGGGAGAGCTTTTCAAAGTTCAGCTGAAACACTAGTCATTAAATTTTACTTTCTTTAAAGCAAACCACAAAATATATGAAGCAGGAGAGCAAGTTTGTCTGCTAGTTTTATCTGCATGCAATTAGGTGGAACCACAGATGTTACAGGGTGAATTATCAAAGAATAGTAGCTTGCTTTGCTTACCCAGTTAACATTCGAGCAGCATATGAAAACTGTCCTGCAGAAACTTTGTGTTGGTTAATATTTGGTGAAAAACGTATAAAACAAACTCCAGTAACAGGGGCCTCATCCATAAAAGAGTGTGTTGATTTCAAACTGAAAGTTTGCAGTAAGGAGAAATTCCGAAGCCTGTGGTGCACAAAAGAAGTCAGATGTATAAAACTTGCGTAAATGTGTCACTGCACACCTTTCCTTCATACATCCCGCTTTGCGTGAAATGGGCACAGCTATACATGCATCTGAGACTACCTGTTCCCCACCCCTAAAGACGTATGCGAATTAGCATAAATACCCAGAAGACACCCACCATGGTTCCAAATAACCATGGCAACAGTGCTGTAGTGAATTACAGCAACGTCTTGAATGACATCAGCGATTCAAACCTGACTAAAAAATAAACGTTTGTCGGTTCGTACCTGTTTTGTTCTACAATGTGTGTATCAAATCCAAACAGCGCTGTCTATGCAAATCATTGTATACTAAATGATTTGTATACCAAATCATTGTAATGATGTGAATATACCTCCTACATTTCTATTAGGAAGACTGTCACCACACACAGTATGTGAAGCACTTTAAATCTTTAAAACTATTCAGGACTTCACATAAAAAAATACCTAGAAGCCAGCCATTGCGCACGGAGCCTGCTTGAGGTTTGTTCCCAACACAACTATTATAATTAGAATAATTATAATTATTATTATAGCATAAAGGAATCAAGGTTGAGGTGGCTGATGTGCCATTGCATTTGTGAGAAACATTTGCATATCATAAATAGGTTGCACATATACTGAATGAAAATGCTTTCTATTCGCCAAAGCATATTAATTTACAGATGTTGCCCTTATAGCAATATGAGTGCAGTCCATAGCTCTGATTACATTCAGAAATCAGCTCCTCACAGCAAACGAGAGCCACAGTTTAGAGGAGTTTTATAAATCTGAGCAACATCTGGATGAGCCTGTCCCATATGGCTGGCATGGCCCTACAAAATACAGTTACAAAATTATGGTTTTATTTTTTGATGGAAAAGGCTGCCCAAAACAGCCTGGTCCTGTGTGAAGGAGTAATTGCCTCCTTAACCTAATGACTGGTTATGTCATCCATGGCAGCGATGAGTCATTTCCATTGCTGTGGAGGAAATCAGGCTCACTTTTCTTTGCAGAATAAATTTTTTTTTTTAATTTCAGTCGCATTAGACGGTTTTTGAGTAAGCTAAGCTTATTAAAGGTCATTGCAAGTATTTAAGAATTTCACTTGGCTCTATTTCCATTGGTTCCAAGTCTTCATTTAGGTTTTTGGACTTAGTATTGTGCTTTGAATCTTGCGCTGCTGCATAATCCTAATGCACTTAAGAACACATTATACTTACACTGCCTTGTTTGCCTGCCAGTGTGATGTTGTTCTTCTGAAAAGTTATTGTTAGGACTTGCGAGATAGAACCTCAGAATGCAGACGAGCAGGCAGCGTGATGGTAAGTGAAAAAAGATTTAATCAACTAAAATTCACTCACAGATGAGGCAGGAACAAAACAAAAGCAGGCTGGCTAGACAGGCATGGTCCAAAAAGCAAGACATGATCAGTAAAAAAGACATGATTAGAGAATGTTTCCGACATGTATAAACAGAACAGCTGTGTATAAATGGAGTGTGAACCAGGTCAAGCAAGACAGATTAACTAGGTGCAGGTGAACCGAATAAAGTTGATTAACAGAGAACACAACGTGACAGGTGCAAAACATGGCTTGAACAGAACGCAAATCCAAGGACACAAACTAATAGAACTATAACTAGAAAAACATAAAACAAAAGCATAAACAGGAAAATAATAAACAGAAGGATGATTCAAAACTTGAGCAGTGAAAAACAAATAAGGAAAAAAGCCGAAACCAAAAACCAAACAACCCCATATCATAACAGTTATAGTTTTTCCCTAGATGCAACTGGACACACACCCTCCAAAAACATCCTCTTAAGTCTCGATCATTCATAGAATATTTTCTCATAAGTCCTGAGGATCATCGCTGGCAAATCTGAGAAAGGCCTTTATTTTCTTTTTGGACAGAAGAGGATTTTGTCTTGAAACTCTCTGATGGATGCAATTACTGAATCACAAACACTGACTCTAACTGAAGCATGTGAGGCCTTCAGTGCTTTACAAGTTTTGGATTCTTTTGTGACCTCCTAAATGAGTTGTCAATGCACGCTTTGAGTAATTTTGGTAGGCCCCACTGTTCCATGTTAGTACCATTTGTTGATAATGGCTCTCAGTGGGGTTTACTGGAGTCCCAAAGCCTTAGAATTGGCTTTGTAACCCCTTCTAGACAATGATAGTTGATCAGACGGGGCAAAAAACAGGACTCCATTAATAATGCTCGTGCCGTTGGCCACGGTCGACAATTTAACAAACCCTCCTGTGTCTGTAGCATCTGAATTCCACTCTATCAGGACCTGCAATGACTTTACTAACTTCTTTACTCAGAAATGTGTGAAGAATAGAGGAGTAGGCTTGACATCAATATCAAGTCCAGTATCAATGCTGTGTCCAGTCAAAACAAATTTGGACAAAATGACACAATTCTACCAAATCAACTACAAAAGCTTAGGGGAAATTATTCATCACCTAAACTCCTCCTCCTACAGTCTTGATATTTTACCCACAGCAGGTTTTGTCTGTCAGAGCATCTGATTTGATTTAAATAATAACCTCATCCCTTTTGTCAGGTGTTTTTCCCCAGGCCCCAAAACAGCAATTATCAAACCACGGTTTAAAAAGAATAATTTGGACGAGTTGCTGTTGCAAAATTATGTGCCAATCTCAAATCTCCCATTCACTAGTAAGATTATTCAAAAAAATGTGTTTCAACAGTTAAACACCTTCCTAAAAATGTCCAACTGCTTTGGCGTCTTCTAGTCAGGTTTCCATGCTCACCACAGTACCGAGACTGTCCTTGTTAAGGTGTTCAATGACATCCAGATAAATGCAAATTGTGGGGGAACCAGAATGCTGGTATTATTGGACCTCAGCACAGCATTCGACACTGTAGACCATGGTATAATGCTAGAGTGATGAGTCGCCCTTTCTGGTACAGCACTTGGCTGGTTTGACTCTTATTTTAAGGACTTTTTTGTGTCAATAGGTAAGGGTTCCCCAAAGTTCCATCCTGGGACCCCTCATATTCAATATCTATATGCTCCCCAAGCTCAGATTATAACAAACAACAAGATAAGTTACCATAACTACGCATATGATGCACAGCTCTGCATTACAATGTCACCAGGTGACTATGAGCCTGTTTAAGCATTGGCTAGATGCTTAGAACAAACCAATCTTTGGATGTGCCGTAGCATTCATCAGCTGAATAAAAGCAAAACTGAAGTAATAATGTTTGGACCAAAGGAGGATTGATCAAGAGTCAGCACACAGCTTCTGTTATTCCAACTAGAAACCACTGATCAGGCCCGAAAGTTTTGGTGTAGTGATGGACTCAGACCTGAACCTTCACAGGCACATAAAGTCAGTGACTAAGTCAGCCTTCTATCATCTGAAGAACATTTCCAGGATTAAATGACCAGCAGGATCTCTAAAAACTATCCTATGCGTTTATCTTTTGTCTAATTAATCACTGCAACAGTGTCTTCAGAGGTCTTCCTAAAAAGTCGATCAGACAACTGCAGCTGATCCAGAATGCTGTCTGCATCCTTCCTAAAACTAAGAAAGTAGAGCACATCATCCCAGTTTTAAAGTCCTAAGAAATGTTTATTGCTGTTGCATCAACCTTCCAGACCACTCAGGTCTTCAGGTTCCAGCCTACTCTGCATCCCCAGAATCAGAACAGCATTTAGTTCTTATGCTCCACCAATGTGGATTAAACTTCCAGAAAACTGAAAAAAATGCACTAGTCCAACTTCCCTTTACTATTATTGCTATTTACTATTTACAATTGTTGCTGAAATGTGTTATAAGAATAAAAAAAATAATTTGTTTCTCATCTTTTGTTGAATCTCTTTAGATTGAGGTATAACGACTTGCTTTTTGAGATCTTTTGTCCTACTTCATGCTGTCAGATATGTTCTATTTAATGTATAATGTAATTAAAAGAGTAATCAGGGCCAGGGTGTGGTTAGTGAAAATGAAGGAAAAATTGTGGTTAACCACAGCTAATTCATAATTGTACAAAGGGGGCAGTTATATTTTTATAGGGCCAGGTTGTTTAGATAGTTTTTTTCTGTTAATATATTCAGTCAACATTTGAAACTGCATTTTTTATTTACTCAGGTAATTTTTGCCTTATATAATTTTTTTTGAGATCTACACATTTGTAAAGGTGACAGAAGAAATACCAAAGGAATTTGTTAGGGGGCAAATACATCTTTACAACACTGTGTATCAAATGGCGATGAGACGGTGAAGACATGTTGCAGCAAAGTAAAACAAGGGATGGTAACATGGCACTAAAAACAACAAACAAATAAAACTGTGGACCCATACACTATACCAAACTCAGAAACAGATGGTGGAAACAAGAACTAAGAAGATTATTATTACTCCAGATTATTATTACTGACATGTGTAGATTATGGGTGTAAATTATCCTGATAAAACATAGGATGATGTCAGGGGTGATAACTGAGATGTTGATTTTTAATGGTACATTTTATCAAATGAATCCAGTTTACAGCTACACCGTGCGGTGAACAGAACATATCAAACGTTAAATGGAAAGTCACTAAACAGCAATTAGATGCGACTAAAAGTTTCACAATATTTGGAAATCTGCCCTGGCTGTCTTTGATAAATTTATTGCAGCCAAACACCCACGTTTGGTGACTAAAGGGTTAATAAGTGTAGCTCCCTCACAAAAAAAGCAGCTATAAACAAAGCCAGCTAAAGCTCCTTTTTCTGCTGAAGTCAAGGCGTGACCCTTGAGATAGGCGCTGAGCTATCATGAGGGCGTCTCCCGGAGTGAGTGGCCAGGAGAACAGATAGCTCTTTGTCAGGGTTGTGCACGGAAAACAAAAAAAAACAAAAACTGCTGAGCCAAGCAGACCCTCACCCCTCTCCACTCCCACTGCCAGGATTTTTTTTTCTCTTTCTCCAACAAGACACACACACACACACACACACATACACACACACACATACACACACACACACACACTTGTCTGTATTTACCATCAAGCTCAGACTTTCCCTCCAGCTGGTGGGAGCACAGGGACTGTTTTGTGTTTAAAAAAACCGCTGTGCAGTAATATCAGTGTCACACTCCAGGATGCATTTTAAAGGTGTGGCAAAGAGTTTTAAACAATTACCAGGTACAAAACCTTGCAAATACTATCAGCATGACTCCAAAAGAAGTAATCTCTTGATGACTAAGGATTAAGATTCATTTTTTCTTTTAGCCACAAGTCTAGTTACAATAGTTTTAAATGAGGTTGGTATTATACAGCAAAACAAAGTGTTTTACTTCTTAGGGAGTATTGACTGACCTTGTTATAAACTACTTATCTCTCGGTCGTAATAACTGTGCAACAAATAGACATAAGTGGCTTATTAGAGTGTGGTTCGGGTTTTATTAGGGTCTATCACTGCTATAAGCTCAGCTGGACAGGAACTCTATTTGTAAAAGCATTGCTTCTCAACCAATCAATGGACATAAAAACTGAGAAAATACGACATTGTGTGTAGACTGAAGAAGTCTTTGTTTCTCTTCAGTAGTGTCAGTGATTGTAAAATACTATTAATTACCATTCTTGACCAATTAATTCATACCCCTGACAGTTTGTGTTTACAGTAATATTTAATTTTTGCTATAAACATTTCCACTGGAAGTAATGTTACTGTTTTGAAGTCCAGACCTGACTCTGACAGAGAATCTGTGGGATCCAAAGACTGGATAGGATCATGGCAAGGAGGACTTTCAACCCCAACAATTATTTGATCGATGAGTTGCCAATAACAATTTTTCTGTGGATTATTGAGAAAGGTATAAAAAATTTTAATATACAATTTTTAAAATAAAATGTAAATAAAACCAGCAAAAATATTTTTATGAATACTCATTTTGCATTGTTATTGTTATTGTCTTCTGAGAGATGCTTGTCTCAAACTGTCACAATCCTAAGGTCTTAGGTTATGGTTTTCATTGTGTTCATATTTTTCAGCATTTGTTTGTGTTTATTATGTTCTAACAGTCTTGCCATTCTGTTGTTATTTTTGCCATTTGGGTTTTGCCATATAAGTTCATTTCCCTGTGTCCAGTACTGTTAGGTGTTTCTTTGAGTTTATGCTTTTGATTAACCTCCGGGTTTAGTGTTTATGTACATTGTTGTATTATTATTCTGCTAGATTTTTTCCCTGTGTTTCTCTACATCTTCTCCCTCAGTTCTCTCTCTCCCTTCATCGGTCTCAGCTGTTCCTTTTCTCCTCCTGATTACACTCACCTACTTTACCATGCCTTCTCTCCACTCTTCCCAGAGTATGTAAACTGTTTGGTTGTCATTGTTTCTTTGCTGCAATCTTCCACTGACTGCTTCATATCTGTTCTCTCTGCTCCATGCCCTTCACCTAATACATCGACTGGTTCTCTCCCTACCTCTGTGTCCTGTTCTCTCCTTGATTTTTGCCTGTAAGTTTTGTTGTTTTTTTAACCTTAAATTGCTCTACTCACTATGCTGCTCCCGAGTTCCTGCTTGCACTTTGTTTCTGTTAACAGTCCACAGTTAATGACACAAACAACCTTCTTGGTTGAATAAAAAATATTTTTAATAGAAATCTGAGAGGGATAGGAGTAACTTTAAGCTGAACTGTTCAGGTTAAGACTCCTACGATACTTAAAATACAGAGAAACCAACCAAGTGTTCCTCATCTCAATCCTTGTCTCTTTTCATGCACCTTGGAAGTAGGTGCCAGACATTTTTGGATCACTTAACTATACTTGCCATTTGTACATTACAAATTAGCTCATGGGGGAACACAGTGCGTACCTTATGGGTGAGAAATAACCCTGTTTAATATGACATTTAAGATCTCGTAAGACAGCAAAGGGCTTAAATATTTACAACATTTATATTTATAAGGGGAAATATTTTTTTATCTTTGTGCCTTCTTTAAACCATAGTCCATTAAAAATAGCCAGGATTTGAATAAAGGCTGAACCTTTCATACCTCAATGACAAGAAAGCTTCTACACATTAAACTCAATGAAATGTGTACTAATGAGGCGCTGATGATCACTTCTTCCTATAATATCATGTCTGAGATGTTCACAAATGTATGCATTCATACATGTTTCATCCCATTAAAGACCTACAGTTTCAGTGAGAATTTCACTGTCATCCGGAACATGAATGTTCTGATAATTTGGGGCGTTTACAGATGCATTTCAAACAATTTGTTTCAGGGTGGAATAATGATGCCACAAACAATTTGGCTAAATTTAGAAAAAACATAAATGGGTGCAAAAGTTTGAGCTTATTGGAGATGTTCTGTCATCTATACAGGTCAAAACTTAACCTTTTAAATTGGCCTATTGTCTGTCACAGAAACCAGCTTTGCTTTTTTGAAACTGTTGAGGTTCGGGCTTCAGGAGGACTTTTCCAAGAGCTCAGTGTTAGCCTTCGTTATCCATTCCAAAACCTGTTTTAATGTGTTTGCTATCCATGTTCTGTTGGAAGACCCAATTGTGTCTACATTTCAGGTAGCTAGATATTAATTTAAGTTCAATTTGAAGAATTTGTAGAATTTGTAGGACGTACACTCTCTTCAGTTTCCCCCCCACTTAGTGAAATGCATTAATCCCACTGGCAGTAAAACAGCCTCAGAACATGATGGTATCAGCACCATGCTTGACAATTGGTACAGTGTACTTGGCTTTACTGAATCGTCTGAATAATATTCTTGTGATTGTTGCCAAACAGCTCAATCTTTGTCTATTTTGGCCATGAACCTTCCTCCAGAACACATTTAGTGTGTCCATTTGGGCAGCTGCAGATTTTAATCAAGCTTGAGGCACCTCATTTTGGAGCAGGAGCTTCTTTGCTTGACAGCAGTCTCTCAGTCTGAGGTAAAGTAAAACTTGGTTTACTCTAGACAGTGATAGTGGTGTTCTAGAAGTTTTAGTTCATGCTGGGCTCAAGTCTTGGTGTTAGATTGTTCCTGAACCCCTGAACCGTTGGATCAAACTAAAAAACCACTGGAGGTTCCAACAAGACACTCAACAAAAAAGACACATTAAAATTATTTTAGAGGGGATAAAAATATTAAGTTTCTTGAATGGCATTCCAAAAGCACTGACCACAACACTACTGAAAATGTGTGGACTATATTTTAAAGCCAGGCCTGTGCCAGTGTAAATAAGAGTGTTCAAAAGTCCATCTTGGAATTATGCAAGAAGCTTGTTAATAGCTACAAAAAGAACCTTGTCATGGTGCAACTTGCCAAAAGACACTTAAACAAATATCTGTGAGTGAGTATGTCTATGTGGGCCTGTACTGTATGTATATTTTGACCAAATGAAAATTAAAGCAATAAAATTGTGCCACATACTTTGTGTTTTCACCCTCCTTCAAGCTACATGCTCACCCTACTCCTCCATTTGACATTATTTTTGGCTGTTATTTCAGCTTTTAAACTTTGTTTCTCTATCTCTTTCCTCTTTCCTAGAAGCTTACACCTGGTTCCCCTGACTCTGTTTGTCCACCTGTGACACCTTTACTGGAGAGGGCCATCGTTCCGAGCTTTCGGCTGGCAACACTAATGCTCACCCTCAACCGAGATCCACCATGGCTCCCTGTCTTTCAGTGTTTTACCCTTTCTCTCTCCTAGACATTGGCTATTGCCTGAGGCTTCCTACGTAACTAACCTCTATGTGGCTTCTCTTTCATACTCTAACCTTTGAATAACTGGCTCAGAGTTTTTAATCTGTTCTTTCTTCTAGGTGAAAACGACTAAAGGAGCTACATCCATTAAACATTTGCTTTTCTTCCCATGGAAAGGACCCTAGATCAGTGCTTTTTGTTCTCTTTGTGTCTCTTTCCTCTGTGTCTCTCCGTCTCTCTAACCCCCAGTCCGGTCCGGTGGCCAGATGGCCGCTTCACCTGAACCTGGTTTCTGCTGCTGAGGTTTTCTTTCTTTTCCCTTCCTGTTAAAGGGGTTTTCCTCTCCACTGTCGCTACCATGCATGCTCCAGATGAGGATTGCTGCAAAGTCCACGTCAGTGGACTGGTCCACTTGTCCCCCTTCTTAAAATGCCTCATCCTTGAGGAGGGATGCCCTGGGAAGTCCCCACTGACTGGATGCAATTTTGCTGGGTTTTTTGTCCTTCGCAGTACAACTTGTTTGGATCCAATTTTGATAAATAACTGAATCTCTGCAAACTGTTCCACTGATTGGAATTAAATGTGTAATTTATGTACCTGATGATTTTTGTGAAGTGCCTTGAGTAGACATGTGTTGTGAATTGGCACTATATAAATAAACTGAATTTAATTTAATTTAATTATGACATTCATGCCTTTGATCAGTATGTGTAAACTTCTCAGAGGAACTGCATATCCAGGGTTAGAATACCAGATTTACTGACTTTATGAACAACTTCACAGTACTACTAGGAGCAGTGGCGGTTCTTGCATGAACTGAGTACCCTGAGCAAGATTCCTCTTCTGCCACCCCCACAACCATTCAAAATACTTTAAATAATCTTGGATTATGGGGTGGAAAAAGATCAAGTACATATACGTACCACATATTCTCAGCGACAAGATAAGGGCACCCTTGGTTGACTGTACATGCTTAAAAAAAAACATATTCATGGTGTGAATAATATAAAAGTTATACACTGCCCAAAAAAATAAAGGGAACATCCAATACAACATCCAGATCTTAATTGAATGAAATATGTCTCAATTGACTACTTTGATTCTGTACAAGTTAATGTGCCTTTGACAACAAAATCACACAAAAAATCCATCATGGAAATCAAATTTATTACCAACGAGGCCTGGGGATTTGGAGTCCACACACAAAATAAAGTGAAAAACACACTACAGCCTGACAACTTTTGATGTTTATGTCCCTAAGTCAAAATGAGGCTCCCAGTAATTGTGTGAGGCCTCCACGTGCCTGTATGGGACCTCCCTACCAACGCCTGGGCATGGCCCTCCCTGAAGTGAGACGGCGAAATGGGTCTCCTGGGGAATCTCCTTCCCAGACCTTGAACTAAAAGCCTCCACCAAACTCCTGGACAGTCCTGGTTGTGCAACGTGACGTTTGGTGGAATGGAGCGAGACCATGATTGTCCCAGATTGTGCTTCAATCGGATTTCCAGGTCTGTGGTAAACGGGCCGTGCCAGTCCCATAGCTTCAATGTCTTGTCCATCTTGCAAGGAACTGCTGACCACTCCAGCCGCATGAGGTCTAGCCATTGTTCCCCTTGGCATTAGTAGTCAACCCAGTGCCCAACCGCACCCAGCGATATGGTCTAAGACAAGGGTCCTGAGGAATCTCATCTCGGTAACCTAATGGAGTCCAGGCTACCTATGGCGAGCACATGGAGGCTTGTGGGCCGCCCTACCAAAGAAAATGGCCAAGGACCCACACCCATTACTGAACCCACTGCCAAACCGGGTCATAAAGCAGAAAGGAATGTATGCAAAGGCAGCCGATCGCTCCTCCACAGTGTCCCCCTTCCAGCTCTGGCCCCTTCTGTCACTCTTTGGCTCAGTGGTGAACCCTGCTTTTTCAGCTGGGAAGAGCAACGAGCGCCAGTGGAGAATTTTGGCCAATTCCTGGTTTTTTTGGGCAAATCCCCAACGTTCCTGCACGGTGTTGGGGCTGTGAGCAAAACCACCATTTTTGGAGGTGGGCCCCCTGATACCACCCTCATGGAGTCGGTTTCTAACCGTTTGTGCAGAACAGCACTTTTTTCCCCTGTGGAGGTTTTTTGCAGGGCTCTGGCAGTGTTTCCCCCGTTCCTCCTTAACAAGGGGGAGCTAACGGCCGCTGCTGGGTTGTTGACATCCAAAAAAGGGCCTTCTCCACGTCTCCTGTGTACGGGGCTGTCCCCCGGGTAGCGCCTCCGGTCTGGACCAAACCTGACGGGGACACGCAAACCTTTTGCAACAGCTCGCATTGATGTCCATCCGGGAGAGTGCACTACCTGAGCCACTTTGGGGGGTTTAGAGTCCGTTCAGCTACCACAGTGTGAAAGAACCACCAACTTTCAAAAGTGCCAAAACTCGCCAAAAAGAAAGGTACTGAGAAGGGGCGGGTCCGCACCTGCAGAACCCTCCTTTTTTATGTCTCTTGCTAATCCCCAAAAGTTTTTTCCCCCTTTGTTTTCCATTTGAACAACAGCATGGAAATTGATTGTCAACAGTGTTGCTTCCTAAGTGGACAGTTTGATTTCACAGAAGTTTGATTTTACGGGGGTTTTTATTGTGTTTTTAAGTGTTCCCTTTTTTTTTTTTGAGCTGTATTTTATTTCTGGTGAAACGCAACCCTCTTTGTATGCCTTCCCCTAGGGAGCTGCGGCCCTGTCAGAAAAACTGCTGACTAAACTGATTTTCCCAAAGTTAGAGTTAGTTACGACACTTTGTATTTTCAATCTGCTTTGTAGTATAATGTCCTGCAAGTTTAAAAGGCGTCCCTGCTCCAACATAGTTCATACAAATGAATTAATTACCTCCTCAGGGGGTCATTAAGTTCTGCAGAACCTTATAATGGGCTGTCAGTTTAAATTAGGAGTCCTGAGGCAAGTGAACAACAAAATTATTGTTCCTCATAGGCAATGCTTGATACACTGAACTAAACTAAAAGCTGATATTTAATCACTTGTTTTATAATGTTTTCAGATCTTGCTCTATGCCAGTTAATTACAGACATTTGTAATGAATGTCTTACATTAACTCACTGTTATATTGTGCAAGAGCAGAATCAACCAAGTGCTGTCTGTGTGAGTCGCAAAGACAAAAGAAATGCCCCAGAAGAGACAGTTGTAAGTGCTTCTGTAACAGAATCATTTCAACTCGTATCAACTCACCCTAAAAAGGACCAACCCTGCAGTGTGTTTTGGTCTTTACTCAGATTCTTGAGAACTTGAGTGCACAGATTTTTCCTGAGGCCATGTGTCTGAGCACCCAACTCCTCACAGATACACTCCTGCCTTGGTGCCCGTGTCTACACAAAGCAGCTGCCTGGGGGAAATTGCTCTGGAAGACTCAGTGACACAGAGGTGAGTCGCCGTTTATATACCGTTGCACCTTCCCCCCTCAAAGGGCATAGAGGATGTAAAAAAGGTAGTGTTTAGCTCCAACAATACCTCCAGGTCTCATGAAAAGCTCCTTTTTTTGGCTGATTTAGTATTTTAGGGACTTTTAGAGTTAAATAAATGGTGTTAAGTCACAGAGGAGTCTTTATTCAGTTTTGGTGGGGGGATTGTAGCTAAATGTGGCACAGAACCTTTAGAAAGAATTTGCGCATGACTGATTAAATGTGTTTTTAGAAACTTCAATGTAGCTTTGTTTATTAGTTTAACAGTTTGATCTTAAATGACCTTGTCCTTGCCTGGATTTGGTAATAATTTTCAGAGACTTCAGTCTGAAACACATTTCATCTAATTGCTTTCTATAGGTCAAATTTATGTAGTCTTTGTTGAAGTCAGGGTTTCGTTTATTCTGTAAAATAGCACATGCTGAAATTGTCATATTGGACACATACTAACATCAGCATATCTGGTCAACGGGAAAAAAGATTTATTTACGTTATTATTTGAAAGTCAGGCCAAAATCGTAGCTTGTTGTTGCATGAATGACCTAAACCAGCTCCTTTATGTGTTACACTTGAATATCAGAAAAAACACTGGTTCCTGTCCAGGGTTGTATAGCAGGAAAGAAATTAAACATTTGGTGCATTTGTGTTAAAAGCCTATTCTACACATTTTATCTTCAACTCCTGCTCCTTCTGAAATGATGACATCACAGATGCAAATGCTGCAAGGTTTTTTGCCCAGACTTCATGCAAAACATCTGATCAAGGAAGGGTGATGTACAACTATGGCGTTGAGGTAAACTTCATTCACGCCTAAAGGGCGGGATAAAGCATTAATGTTGCATCAGGAGCTCTGCTATGGCAGCTGTCAGGGTGGTTGTTGTCTAAAAACATTCTGCTTAATACAGTGAAAACAGAAATGGCATCTATTGGTCCAGCTAAATTAAAACATCGTTATGTTGACTTCATTGTTTCAGTGGATGACTGTATGATTCTCTGCAGATATAAGGAGCTGGAGTAATTTTTGACCAAACTCTTTCAACAGAAAGGAAGTGACTAGATCAGCCTTTTCCAACAGAAGGATCGGACCACCCTGTCACTTTAGGATGCTGAGACACATATCCATGTTCAACTACTGACACTTTGTTTTCTTAGGTTTAACTAAGAAAAGATTGTGAGAACCTCAGGTGCTACACAGAGGCTCCGGGTTTCAGGTATGAGGGAATATTCACATATCAGTCCAATCCCGGCCTTTCTGCACTGGCTTCTGGTGTAGGATAAGGCAGATTTTAACCCTTTGGGTATTAAGGCCGTTTGTTAGGCCTCTGCTTGAAATCGCATACCAGTGGGTATGCGATTTTTATAAAATAGGCACATCTCTGCAACCACAAGGTCTATTTAAATACATAATGTTAAGGAGAACCCTTGTGATTTGTTGGGATGTGTATCAGTATATGTGTATGGAGATAGCAGTAATATCAGAGGTGTGTCTTTAACAGAGTTGCTTATACTCATTAATGATCATCTAGTTATTGTGGTGATCAGCGGGTTGAATTTCCAGGTCTGCAACATCACAAAGGTGTAGTTAGCCAAACCCAAAATGCCTTATTGCCCCTGAAATAGTGAACCGTGAATAAGGGAGGGTAAAAAATGGTGCACATTGTATATAGACTGCAGTTGCAAAATAGAAACTGCTGCATGGATTAGTCATACTCAGATAAGGTTAAAAGTGTGCTACCGTAATTGTAAGTTTTATACTGGTGCTCTAGACAGAATGATTAACTTGAATAAAATTCCATATGCATTGGTAATTAATATAAAACTATTCAGTATAATATATATGAGTTCAATAAACTTATATTATTTAATAAACATAATATCCTACTGTGACGTCAGAATCTTGTCAAATTCTGTAGCTTTTATGCACTCTATCTGTATTTTTGTATTTGAGGTTTGCGTAAATGCATGGATTTTATTAGCAGCTATCTATATTTCAGTGCGTCATTGCAACATGTAAAAATACATATATATATTTACACAGCAAATATACAAACAAATATATATATTTACATAGCCAAGATGAGGTTAAAATTGAACATTTAACCCTTTAAAAAGTATCGTTATCTAGTGAAAATTAGGCCTTTTCTTGGTGCAAGTTGTAATTTTTACTAGAACTGTGCAATTATTAAATTTTTAGTTTCAAGTTCCACACTAGATTATATATGTCATGACAAAAGATTATCATTAAAACCATTTGGCCTGTATTTTGTTCTTCAATAAAAAAGAATGTCTACAATAATAAAACATATCAAAATAACTGTTAACCCATAATTGGGCATCCTAAAATAAAGACAAATCCTGTTTAGACAGTGAAGACTGTATGGAATATGTTTCTTTTTTTTTTTGGTTTAGCGCTTAAGTTTTTTTTTTTTGCAAAGAAAGTTTTTCATGATTTGTTTTTGTCTTGAACAAAACGAAGCACAGAACATGTTAATAGTTCATAAAGTTTTAATCGAAATCAAAACAGCAATGTACCCATTTAACAACCAAACAAAATGAACAGAAACTGTAAGATTTGGTGAGCCAAGCTCTTATGTACAGCATATTGCACTAGAAAAAGAACACACATATCCCCCCCCCCTCTAAATCCCTCCGTCATTCCAGTGTCCTGCGTGGTTCAAAATCTGCACAGGATACGCAGAGCAGTCCCAAAGATAACACAGCCAATGCTTTCATAAAAAAAAAAACTGCTACATTTGGACTGGGTCTCCCTTCATCAGGACACACGAGTGTGAAATCCTTGAGACCACTCTGAACGCAAAGAAAGCAGAAGGTGAAGACGATACGGCTCTGTGTGCGCTGAGCGCAGTAGTCTTGAGACAAATTCCACTGTTCAGTTCGCGTACTAAAAGAGATATGATTCTCATTCAATTAAGTTACATTCAAACCTATTAGGATATGGATTTCATCTCCAGGAATGTTGGACATGCATTTTAACCTCATTTACATATATTAAAAAGCCCTTTAACTGAGTGAAACAGCAGACTTGGCAATATCCAAACTCAATGATGTCATATGTTGAAAACTGAAATCTTAGAAAACCAAGAAACATCATGTTGTAGTTATTTCTTCTTACAAAAAACAGTATGTAAAATTTGTTGTATAAAGATAGCAACGGTGTGTCAAATTCATGTCAAATTTATAAAAAACCCTACAGATCACAACACTTGACAGTATTTCTGTTTTCCCAAAACAAATTGATATTGATATTAAAGACACTGAAGGACTGAACAGAAATGTCTCACTTGAGCCGAGGTGGAAACAGTGGAAAGTAACGGCAGGCTCAGACGGAGTGGCTGTTCAACCCATCCCAAACAGAAACAATACTGGGCACCGCGGTGGCTCATTTTCCCCTTCAAAGCCTCACTCGATTGTGGTTCATAAAGCACGAAAAACCCGGATGAGCCGGGCCGATCCAGCTTATCAGAGATTTCTACAAAAAGGTTTCAGCAATCCAGCCAGAAAGATCAGCACAGAAGTAGAAAGAGAGAGGCGCAAATACAGTATACAGATAAAAAAAAAGAAATCTTTTTACAGTGCATGTTGCAAAATCAGTCGCTTCTGGTCTTGAGAGGGCTCAGTGTGGTGGAAAAAGGTTGCCGTGCTGAGAGGTGTCAAAGGTTGAGCCTGTGCCTCGCGAGCTGATGTGAGATTTGTCAAACGGATCGCTGGGGCCGGTGAACTCTAAGGTAAACTATGCCAAGTGCTGATGAGGATGATGTCGGGGCAGGTCTTTTTACTCACAAGGCACTCGATTTTTGCAAGTTTTGATTGTCTTGTCGTTTTGCACGATTTGTTACGACTCACGGCATTTTGCGTGTGAGAAAGAGAGAGAGAGCGAGAGAGAAAGAGAGAGAGAGCACGAGGCACATGGCTTTAGTCCAACCTACTCACACCCAGGCTTTAAAAACTGAATGCACCCTGACGACGACGAGAAAGAGGACTGTACAAGCCGAGACAGCGTCTATACAGTAGCACTGAGCAGTTACGCACAAAATAAATTAAAATAAATTACTTCAAATGAAATATAAATGAAACCTATCTCTCAGAGGAACAGGGAGTAGTTAAGTGAGTGTATCTACGGCGCTTTTGAACTGCAGATGACAGTGTGTGTCAAAACCATCTTAACTGGCTCAGCGTTCAGTGTTTGCAGGAAACAAACTCAGCTACTCTCATAGCAATCAAAAAAAAAAAAAAAAACTTGACAGCATGTAACACACTTCATGTTCATCTTTTCCCTACCAAATACAGCTGAATGAGTCAGATTTATATGCTAGCATGGCTGTTAACTACTCCCTGAAGAAAAGAAAGTAGAAAGAAAACAATCAGTGTCTTCAAATGTTTATATAGTGACTCTATAACCAATATTTAGAGCAAAAGGAGCAAACTTTAACATGTTATTCCAGAATTTACATTGACAAATAGTGGCAGTGTTGGTGTGAGTTGCTGCACAAAGGTTGTATACATGTGTTCCCCACGTTTGTAAGAGATTTTTAAACTGTACAGAAGTAAAGCTGGCAGTTTGAGACATCTCGTGTTTGAAACAGTGCCGGAGAGATCTACAGCTGGAGCGAAACAAAACCCCTCTTTGATTGCCGATACATCCAGTCCGGCTCGGAGCCGCAGCACAGCTAAGGGCAAAGCCGGCGATTGTCAATCCAGCCAGGCGAATGACTGAATGTTTGGAAAAGGGTGGCATTTTATCCAAAGCTTTTCAGGTTGATTGTTCTCAGATCCCTGATCGTAATCCCAGACTGAGTGAGGCCTCTGCGCCTGTGTTTGTTTGTGCTTGTTTCGACTCATGATTTGCAGACGGAGAGCACCTGACAACCCGACACCCCCCAAACTATTACTGCGTCGGATCTTTAAACTATGTGCCTGGAATCTCTTTGGCACGTGCAATTCAAGTAGGTTCGTTTTTAACAGTGTCTGAATCATGGATCACCTCTGCAGACGGAGTCGCTCAAGAGTGACACACCGGCAAGTTGATTTAAACGTGCATCCGAACAGACCAACAGTTTAACTTGGCCGAGGTGAACAGTGAGTACAGGGCTTTCTTTTGTCTTTAGGAGAATAACTCAGAAATGTGCCTTGAGTCTTTCTTCAAAGTTTCGCGTCAGTAACTTTTTTTGAAAAATGTCACCCGAAAGCGACCTAAACTTTAATATTTATTTCTCTCTCGCATTATATTTTTGATGCAAAAATGGTATTTCACTGGGGGAGGAGAGAGTAAGGCATTCCCTGGACAGATGGAGGTCCTTCAGGAGTCGACACAGCAGATAAAAAGAGCAGTTTGCTGTACAAAATAGGTCATCTTACAAATATTTCCAAAATATCTCTTCAAACAAAATGGCTTCTTTTCGGAGAGGAGAAACACAACAAATAAAGAAACTAACAAAAGAATCAGTAATCAGTCTCCGTCCAGCGGTGACCAGTGTCTTCTTCATCTCATCTTCATATTCAGTTAGAAAACAAAATCCAAACCCGGCGATCCATCTTACAGTGCCATCTCTTCAAAGTTCGAGTCCTTGGTTCAATTTAGAGAACAAGAGCCAAAGTGAAAGGCCAGCTGAAAGTCCCTTCATCTCTGCGCTCCTCTCAGGCGCGGCACGAGAGCCTCTCTTGGAAACAAAAATCCAAAGAGGGCGATTGTAAGGCGCATCCACGCAGGCAGATTCTGTCTCTGATGCCTCATGAACTGCAAGAAACAAACAAAAAAAACATCATTGAATCTCAGTTGTCAGTAGAAGAACTTTGGCACACGATCTGACTTCTCACGGGCAGGCTTGTGAGGTTAAACCTTGTGAACTGTAAACCTTACGGGTAAAAACCATTTGATCGACTACACTGAATGTTCCACAACATTAGCTTGTATCTAGAAAACATTACCCACATGCACACTGTCATTCACTTTCTTTAAAAGTAAAGTTCACGGAGACTCTGGGAAGTTATGAGGGATACTTCCCTAACCTGTAGCAAAAGAAATGCTGTATTGCAGTTTGTGAAAATGTGAATTAATTCTCCGAGCAGCTAGTCTGATGTACCTCGAGATGTAGCTAATTTTAGCAATTCAAAGCAACTCAAAATGAAAATGTGTACTTTCGTGGGATAAAATGCTATATGAGCAAATTAACTGGCAAAACGCAAAGTTTGTTGCCGTTTTCTCAGCCGAACAACGTCCGCATTACAGCACTAAATTTACACTGGGGGAGGCTGCTAGCTGTATCGCTCTCCCTCATCGGCTGATTGTTAGTCTGTCAGAATCATTTCAAACTGACTAAGACCTGAAAAAGAAGGAGAACTCTTGATGGGTTTTGAGCTCACTGATGTGTTGAAGCTAATGTGGGAGATTAATATAATATCTTTGGCTCAGTAAACAGCGTCAACAGTTTTTTGTGAAAGTGTAGACAGTTAATAAAGATTTCCATCAGACGGACACAGAAATGTTCAGCTTGAATTGTTTCAAATTGCTGCAATCAGCAAAATCTGCTGCTCTACTCTGAGCATTTGTTCACTTTTCTACCAACTCACTGTGATATAACATCTGTAAAGTACAGATAAGGGAGCTGTTACCAACACTAATATCGTGCAACGTCACTGCAAAGCGTCCAAACCTATTAAGAAGTCAGCTGTATTGTTTTCAAACAAACCAAAACTGAGTCTGCTGCCTCCTGTTTTCAGAAGAAATGATGTGCCCTCATCTGTCATGTTTAAGTGCATCCGGGAATCTCCTGCTTCCCTCCAGCCACTGTGGGACTGGAACTGCCACCCGTAGATGTTGCAGCTTGTTGCATAAGCACTCTATGGGCTCCCTTCATCAGGGTCCCTACCAGCCTAGGAATCAGACTCCGCCACAGGCTATTTGATGCAGAACCATCAGACTGACCTGAATTTAAGCAGAACCACTTAATGTAACCCTAATTATCCCTAATTGCCCTTCAATTCTAGACTGCTAAGCTTGTTTAAACAGTACCCTAGTGTTTCTCGTGAAGCTCATCTTCCTGCACTCGTTTTTTTATAGGTAGCTGAGAACAGTGTGCAATTTGTTGAGCTTTTTTTTGTTGCTTATTATTCCCTAAACCATTAAGACAATGTAGATGTTTGGCCCTCTCTCTAAATGTCAGGGTGGGGATTTTCACCTTAAAAGTGAATATAACCACAAGTAAAACATGCTTCACTGGGGCAAATACCCACACATTTGCCCACAAGGGCAAGTTCTGCTTGGAAAGCAAGCTGAGATGTCTAACAATAGCAACACAGAGAAGCGATTGGATATAATAATGAGTCATTTGTGATTATTCTCCCAATGGAATATTTCTCCGAAACGTAGGAACCAATGGCAGCTCAGATGGCAGACAAATCAGGAAAGGAAAGTTCTCTCTTATCTCTGTTACAGAGTCAAACATGCAAACCAAAACACACACACACGCACAGGCTGAGGCTAGCAGTGGGACTAGTGAGGTATTGTGGGTAGCCGTCATGTTACCGGCTGTGTCTATAAGTGTGTGAGTCAGACTCTATTTTTAGAAGCGCGTATAAACAGCCGGCAAAGTCTACCCAGACACAGACGTGCCACGCGCTGATGTTTTTGCCACTCGAATCTATCTCACCTGCTCTTCCTCGGACTTTGCAATGTCATTCTTCAAACTCTGCTCTTCCACCGCTTTTTTAGTTGTCTTTCCAGTCTTTCACCCTTTCTCACCTTCTCTACAAAACTACACATTTAACCACTTTACAAAAACCACACCTTGCTATTAAAGCAGCCCTGGGTTCAGAACAGTCAGAGCAGCTGATAAGAATCTGTAGCTGTATCTATAAACCAAGTCTTTAGGTACATGACTAATAAAACCCTCAGACAGGACAAAAAGCAGCTTGTTTAACTGCCTATCACACCACTCAGATATGTGTTTAACTCAAATATCATTCATTATTGCCAAACTTTGTCCCCATTCCCTGTCCTTCTGACATTTAAGGTGGATGCAATGCTCTAAAGTTGGTTTATTGTGGTTTCACCTCAAAACTCAGAAATGAGGCTTACCACTTCAACGTGATCCTGGTGGAACTTGTCTCCAATCTCCCGGAGTTTACGACCAAGTTGGACCTCGACGCTCACCCCCATCGGCTCCACCTCGGGCCTCTGTTCCATCCTATCGTCCTCCTCCCCCCTGTCCTCTTCCTCAGCGATCTGTCTTTCTCCCCGGTCCTCCATGGGCACAAACTGAGCAGGAAGATGTAAGGGCAATCCAGCGTTGCCTAAAAAGAGTGAATCAAGTTTCTTACAACCAGACTTCGTTTTTCTCTTTTAGAAATTTTACTAGTCAGTGTAAAATGTTTGTCAGGTGGACTCCAACTTAAAGTCAACCCATTGTTCCTCCTCTGAGCAGTCATTACCGGTGTCAAGATATACAACGTTTTGGAAAAGTTATGGTTTGAAAACGGCCAGCATTTTCCATCACACTGTTTTTACTGTTTAAAGTCCTTCTGAGATGCCTGAGAAGTATGAGAGTAGAGTTGAACAGCTCTGCCCCTCCCCACTTATTGCTATTCCCTGCTGGTGCAGGCAATTCCTACAGTTTTACCTTACTTAAAAAAATGACACGATCACAGACTGTGGACAAGCTCCAACCGGGCAGATGTCTCGACCAATGAACCAGCTAATTTTAGCTTGTGATAATGTTGAAGAGCGAAACATCAGAAACATTTTATATTCTGCCCAGGAAGCCCTTGAAGAACCCCTACTAAGATTACTGGACATTGATTTTCTAATTTGAATAATCATATGTTTCCAAATCAAAATATCAACAAAGTAATGTTACAGATGACATCATTATGCCTGTAATCATCAGCCTGTTACATTATTTTAGAACTCACAGGAAGGGAGGATAAAATACGATGACATTTTACAGTTTTGTTTTCATTTTCTGTGTAAAGACTTAAGGTTTTCATACTATCAGAACCTCATACCTACCTCTGGGCCACCAAGGGAGGTAATAACACAGTTGACAGTTTATTTAAGACTTAGGAATAGGTAGGCATCATTTTTAGCACTGCACATCATGACAGCAAAGTTGTGTTTTATGACTCCTTTAGCTGCATCTTTAAGTAAGAACCTTTCAGTTTATAAACTTTAACCGTTTTGTCTTTTTGGTAATAAACGATTAATGTGTGACTAAAAAAATGTAAGCAGTCAGAGAATAAACGAGGAGCCCATAGAGCAAAAAGAAGACTGATCACAGGTACACAACTAAAACACCTAATTAAATAGGCAAGACACTCAGAAAACTGCCTGCTTTATTGGACTGTCACCGAGTTCACTACCTGCCTCCAGCGCAGTCATGCCACTCTGAGGGAAAAACAATTTTCTTGTTGTTATCGTGTGCAGAATGCCTTGCTATTCTCCGTCACGCACGACAGCAGACTTTGTTTGCAAAGGAAGGGTGGCCCTGAGCCAAGCGTATGACATCTATTACTGGTTAGTTTACAATGAGCAACGAGGTCACAACAGGCGGTGTTTTTACGTACTGATGATTTTCAGCCCAGAACAACAGGTAGCTCTCATCCACCAATACTGAGTCTACAAACAAGCACCATCAACATTCATTTAATTTACTTAACATGACGTCACATGGATTCGATTAGACATGGGAAAATGCTATTAGATTTAGAATGACGGCCGTATCAGTGTGGGTATGTAACTTTATGTGTCATGTGTTATGAAATTGTTGTTGTCAATTTTCTTATTAAATTTGTATTAATTTCACACAAACGTTTCACACAAAACTCTTGTGTGAAAGTCCCCAAAAAAGAACCCATGTAATATAATTAATGTCTAAATTTAATTAGGTGTGTATTTATAGTGCGTTAAAAAATAAATGTAATTTTGATAAAGCACAAAAAACTGTTTCAAAGAACTCTTTCTTAGGTTCTGAGTATTCAAAGTGTCATTTCACTCGCAGGAAAAGTCCAGATTAAAAAACTTAATTCTTTTTAATCTCATCAAATGAGTACATCCCAAAATAAAATCACCAATTTTAATTACTTGGATCTTTCCAGGAAGCTTCAAACCTGACAGATTAGCAATCAAAAGCTATGCAGCATTTTCACCACTTTAGTTTTTTCCTGATTAGGGTCAGAATATCTCTCCACTCCTCACCGTTGAAAGGTACGTGAGGCTGCAGGTGTATGCTGCAGGACAGCGCGTTGATGCCGTTGTTGTTGTGGCCCTGTGACGTGGCCACGGCGGCAGTGACGGTGGCCAGGGCCTGTCCGGCTGCGATCTGCGTTGCTCGGTCTTCGTATCTGATGTCCCTGAAGGGCAATACCCTGAGCTGTGAGATGGGCAGTGACATGTCCTCCTCCTCATCATCCATCCGATGCCTCAGCGGTAAACTCCCTGGAGAGTACAGGGGGTACAGGGAATAGAAACTTTAGAATGGGATGATTTTAGGCATTAAAGTGTAAAAATAAAATCTACAAGCATGACTAATGGTTCATGAGCATATGGTATGTAGGTCAGTGGTGATATTTTTAAGATAAAAAAATGACAAACAATCTTGTTATCTGTAAAACTTTGCCCTGTGGCAGATGGAATGATCTCATCCAATCAGCATTACATGGAAAGAAAATAATTACTCATTATAATGCCCAGTAAGAGGCTTACATGTATGCTGTAACAATGAAAACAAACAAGCAGAGGTGGATCATCTCAGAAGCATGAAAAATGGGTATTGAAATGTATACATAAGAGAAGACAGTAGAGGCAGAAGAAGCCAAAATGAAATTGAACAGGACCCAACCATGGGGAAACAGTCTGTGCAGGGAGGATTTAAAGATTTGCTGCAATCCTCAAGCATATTTTGTCAATCCTTTAGAATAATGAGCCAAATTGAGACTGAACGCCAACAAATTCCCCTGTAGATTGCTTCACCAATGATCAACATTAAAACCTACAGTTGTTTTTCCTTCTTTCCAAACCTCAGTAACCTGATTGATGTCTATCTGTTCTTCTAATCTACAAACGCACACACAGTGGCAATCAGAGTGTGAGTGAAACCAAAACTCTAGACTAGACCGGCAGTTGAGTGCAGCAATCGTTTCATGACGGAGATAACCAGTTTCACTCTGCTTATTGGACACCGGAGCGTGCGCTTTCTCTTCCTTGTTGGCTGTCTGCCCAATTTGGAAACAACTGTTATATCATTCCGTCAAGTGTGCCAGTAATTTTTTTGTCCTGTAAGCGGAGATAAACAGGCTGTACAAATGCAAAACTTGAAACTGGAAACACTGGTATTGTGCTAACTGAGCGAGGCAACTAAACCCATGTTTCTTTTGTGAAAGTGTGTTTGTGAAAGTTTAATTGAGCATAATGTCATATCATAGTGAAAGGAGGTAAATACTAATTTGCATAAGAAGTCACTAATATTATTTCAAAATATACCTCTATTCATTTGCAATTCTCACATGTAATAAACCCTCAAACTTACATAGATTTACTGGATTGAAATAGGCCGGTTTCACCTAGCTACCACTTTTAAATTCAAGATAATCACAAAATGTGTTAACTTCTTCAGGCAAGTAGTAAATAAAGCCACTTGAGCAGCAAGTTTCAACAGTATCAAATGTGCACCTAACTGTGCGCCAGTGACAAAGCAAGCCCTGACTTGAATTTCCACTGGCAGTCATCAGAGGATTGGCACTATTAGCATAGCGTCAGACAAATAAAAAACAAACACAGAGGAGACAGGGAAATATACAGAAAGGTAACACACACTCAGCACACACACACACACACTGCTTCGGGGCAGCAGGGGAGGCCTAGCAGCGAGCACGCTGATAGTCAGAGGCTCAAAGCCCCAGCACAAAGTGGCTCCCTCTGCTGCACCATCTGTGCTCTCCGACATGCAAACCTGGGCTGGGGCTCAGCTGCTCTTCACGTACTGCTTTCATATAACTACGAATCAAGGGCATGTAAAGCAGGCAAACGCTATGAGTTTTATAAGTGGATTGCTACTTTAAAGCTAAACACTCCAGTTTTCTTTTTACTAGCAAAATGTAAACTGAAGTCAAGGCAAGTTTTTTATGAAATAAATTATTCTAATTAAGTTACCAGTGGACCAAACGACACAGAGAGCGATGAACTATAAAACTGTATCAAATATGCCAAGATTTATATGCAGTCAACTTGTTTTGGAATCGCTAGATTGAGTCTCCGGTGGTCCATCGGTAAGATGTGGTGACTGCATCCGCACCAGCAGCTCAAAATCCCGGGCAGCTGCGCTCGTCAGACCGCTTCGATGAACAGGAGAGCGCATCACTGCCAAAACAGCATCCACAGCAAAACGGCTGCAATAACTTTTATCAAATAAAGGAACCACTGTTACATAAGTTATAAAGTATTACTAGTTAAGTTTTCTATAACAACTTTGAGCTGGGCTATAATTCGTCGCTAACAAGTGAAAACGTAAACTAGCTTAACTTTAAAGTTGCACATAAGACTATTTATGGTGCTTTAAGACGTTTGACAAACGTTGGACAAAGTGTCCCTAAAATTCACCTAAGCCAAGTAGTAGAAACTGCGATAGCTACACCCAATACCCGTCCTTACATCTTGAACCCTAAGCTAACTTTTTAATGTAATAGCGAATGTTGCTAGCAGAAGAAAGTGCCCAAACACCGGTCAACATCTGCCGGGACGATGCTGAATCTCACCGGTCCCTTTGTGCCCCTGCGCTCCATCCACAACAACGGGACGCTTAACAATAATAACCCGCATATAAATCCAATACTTAAACCGCTTTCTCCCGCCTGCCATCCGCTTGCCAGTGCCGCTCGTCGTGTCTGTGCCCGGGCATGCCCCCGGCTGGCTGCCCGCTCCGCTTGTTTATAAACTGTGGTCCCACACAGAGTAGCACGCGACGTGTGCGCGCGCCAGCTCGCCCGTTACTTTTTTCTCCCCCTTTTCAACATCAAAGCAGCCGCTTTAACACACTCACCGCCAGGAAACGCGCTTTCCGTTGTTATCGGTGGTATCTTGACGAGTTGCCGTCACCTTGTTTTCTACGGACTGTAGCGGTGGCAGCCGTGCACCTTCTCGCATTACAACCATGAGAGCTCTGCTGGCAGCGGAGGGGTTGTTTTCCTATTTTTCCTCTACCGTTCTTGTGTCAAGTAATAGCCCGCCCTCATCACTTGGTCCCGCCCAGATCTCAATGTGAAAGGCGCCACACTGTTGTTATGCAAATAAGACATTGACAGGTTATAAAACGCTGCTTTGGCTGTTTTTTTTTTTTATTGTCTCGATTTTTGTATTTGCACAAGTGTGTGTGTTGTCTATTAGGTATTAAGGGGAAGGGTTAAAACTGTACATTCAGAAAAATGAAGTAAAAATGCCTCACTAATGAAAATCTTTTGTTGAAAAAAAATAGCAATGTGGGTATAAACTGTTTAATGCTTAACTCATCAATATATAATCCTAATATATCTATATCTATCTATCTATCTATCTATATATATATATATATATATATATATATATATATATATATATATATATATATATATATATATATATATATGTAGCCTGCCATGTAAACAAGGCGAGAGAGACGCATATATTGTTTTTCTTTTTTGTTGATGGCTTGATGACCTAACCATTTAAAATTACACCCATTTGCTCTTTTACAGATTCAAACCTGCCTTTTCATAGTTTCTTGAGATGCTCCTGTATTGTTTTTCGGGAAAAATACACTTGGTGTGCTTGTGCCTTTAAGAGAACAGCCCTCTTTGCCTGGCATAACCTGGTGACAGGCGGGGAGCCAATCAGGGTTTGTTATGGTCCCGCCTCCTTTTTCGGTGTATCTTGACACGTGGAAGGGTAAAAAAAACAACAAACCCAGATAAGACATGTGACTGTCTTTAGTCCACAGCTCAGCTGATTGGGAGCTTTTGCTAGATAGGGCTGCTGCACCCATCCAATTGCTGGGATGAATATGATGATGTGCTGTGTTCTGTCACGGCAACAAAAAGATTCACAAATGTGATTTCCACACATTAATGTCAAAAGGATAAGCAAATTTAACTGTAAATAGACATTTTTTATTATACAGAGCGATGGATTTTTATTTGTTTGTAAATGTGCAAGATTTCTGTATAAATAGTTCTGTAAATGAATTTCATTATTATTATTATTATGGTTATTATTATTAATTAATCAATGGCCCTATTCTGTTTGCCCAACATATTGGTTCTAAACACAGATAGACATCAATCAGGTGACTCTGTCAATAACTTTGCTGTTAGGAAGATGTCCAGGATTTTTGAAGTGAGGTGCTGTTAAAATGTTGTCGATATCTTACTTTCAATACCTTACACTCTTGATGTCTTTATTTAGCAGAAATTTAAATGATTTTCACCGAGAAGGTGATGCTAACACCTTGTCTTAAAACAAGTCCTGACTCAAAAATATGTTAGTGGATTATGTAAAGACTATTTTGTGAACCTTTAAACCATTGTTATGTTTGCATGCTGAGGTTACTTGTAAGTAATGATTACGCACAAAGGAAATGAAGCAGGATGGTGTGCGCTACCAATGATCTTCCTGTGTGAAACACGTATGAAAAAGGAATAGGTAAAGCATTTCTGGGCAGAGTACTACCTAGTAGAAAAGTAAGGCAGTATAGAAAACAAAAATGTTCTAGTGGTTTGAGTGAATACTATTTCATTTATTATTACCCCGTCCTACTTTTCAAACTGGAAACGCTTTACAGATTTTGGTTTCCGTGAGTTTTTCAGGCAGGATGATCAGTCGTGGTGCACTGCCTCCAACCTACATTCCCTGTGTAAAGAATTATCGACTTCTGTCCAAAGCAGTTTAAAGATTCTTAATATGGTGTTTACATGAACCACTTTGGCTCTTTTGAGATTGTAGCAGAAGTTCACTTTGGTCTTGGCCCCTTTCAGAATAGCAATTAGCTTCAAGGACAGGTTAATCAAGATTTCTACCAAATGAAGACGCCCAGGGAATTATCGACTGCAGGTCGATATTAGCTCATCATAACCGTTCACCAGAACCAAACTGAAAAAAACTCTTTACTAACCTAAGTGTTGGTGTTGATGTAGCCGTTTGGGGTAAGTTTTTCTGTTAAAAGGAGAGTAAAAGTTATTACTGGAATTCATTAACCATCACCTGCTGTTTGGTACTCAGGCTGTACTGATAATATTTTGTTGATCCGTTGACTTTTTTTTATTATTTAGGACATATTTAGCATTTTTATCTTGGCACATAAACAACATTTATATCATTCACGTTTGAAATGAGAGTCTGCCTCTCACTTTGATCATGTGACTGGGACATGCACTTTCACTGGTGCATGCCCCAGCTAATCCCCTATTTTAAATGGTTTGTAACCACACCTAGCTAGTGCACCAGTTTCCTATCCTTGTGACAAATATTCACCCAGTCTTTAAACTGTAACTGACAAAAAGCACTTTATGACAGCAGTTCTGTAATATTCCGATTTGATAACGTAACTTAAATTGATGAAGAAAAAAAGAAAAAAAGAATAATTGGTTGTTTTTCGAGTTTGTATAAGTGGACATTTAATGCCCTTCTCTTGATAGCTGGTGATCATAAAATAAAGGGCCAAGAAGACCCTTAAAATCAAGGGTTTGGGAGAAAGATCTGGTTATAGGATCCAATATTTTGTTTCAACCAAACCCATTTGTTTACTTTGTAATCTAAGTGAGATAATATACTGTACATATTTCCATAAACCAATGAATAGTGGTATCTTGCTTGCTAACACTATTTTGGAATATTCCAATAAAACTCTGCAGAGCTCATGGCTTGGATTTAGATTAGAAATAAATGTCCATAATTGTTCTTCATTATTGGAGGTAGGTAAGGGATCAGAAGCTACCAATAGAGAGGGCTTTTATTCATAATAAATGCATTTTCTTCTGCAACAAATCATAGCTGACCCAAAATTTTTTTTCCTTATCGATAATGCTTTAGTTGAGTTGCTTGTGAGCTATCACTTCAGCAGAATGTCTCCCCAAAACATCCATTCATGTATATATTTTTTTCCTTTTCTAGTTTACTTTCCCTAAATATATATATATTTTCATAATGGGAGGCTATTCCAGGTGCATACGTTATTCATCCAGTGCAGTTACCAACTTCTGGGCTGCAGGCAGTCGCTAGGTGCTGTTACAGACTGATGCAGATAATACTATTTATGTCAGGCAGACTTTGCATACAAGCAGACGTGTGTTTTATAGCTGGTGCATAAAAACAAATGTTAAACACTTTGCTGGATTTTAATTGCAAGCAGCTTCATCTTGCTGTGGTATGCACAGCAGCTACTAACCTTTGGCCTCTTTGCTGGAAGCATGAAACAGATGCTGAACTGTCTTTTAAGTGCATTTATATTAAATCCCAAAAAATTAAAGCTCAGTTCACAATCCAGCTCAGCATTTTGTCACATTACAACCACAAACTTGAATGTATTTTATTGTGATTTGATGTGGCAGACCACCATAAAGTGGTGCATAACTTCGAACAAGAGAAAAAAAAATGATACATTGTTTTCATTTTTTATTTTCAAATGAAAATCCAAAAAGTGGCATATATATGTATTCAGTACTTTATGGAATCAACGGCAATCACTGCAATTACTGCTCCAAGTCTCTCTCACCTTTGCACATACAAAAAAATAACTTTATTGCTCAATATTTTTGCCAAAAAGCTTAAGCTCACTCATATTGGCTAGAGCGTGTTTGTGAACATCTGTTTTCAAGTCTTACCATTATCGTAAATTGTATTTAGGTCTGGAGTTTCACTGGGCATTTCTAACACATGAATATGCTTAGCTATAAACTATTATATTGTAGTTTTAACACACAAGGATGCTACCACCACCATGGTTCACCACTGGGAGGGTTAAGTCTGTGTGATTTGCAGAGTAAGTTTTTCACCACACTTGGCAGTTTGAAAACAAGTTTTATTTTTTTCTCATATGATCATTGCACCTTCTTCTACGTGTTTGCTCTGTGCATGATTTATTTTTAGTATTTTGAAGTATAAACTAAGTGCAGGACATAACTTAATGTAATGAAACAGATTGGGATTCAAATGTCCTTTACTGCAACCCAAGTTTACAATACTACATAGCCAGTTTCAGTTCAGTCCCTGGGGGCACTCGCCGTGTCCTCCTCTGATGGATGCACTGTGACACTGGCATAAACAACAACCTTTGCTGTTGACCCTCATTGCAAGCTGGGGGCACGCCTACGCATGGCATCACTGAAAGGAGGATGAAAAAAGTGCTGTGAAATCATGGATGATCTGTAGGGAAAAAAATGGGGTTACTGAGTGCAAAAGAGCGAAGCAAAACAAGGCAAGTCAGACTATTTGATCCATCGTGTGAGTCAGATTTTCCCCATGAGACAATACGTGGATGAAAGCAGATGCTGCAGCCTTTGAATGGATCGCTGGTCAGCTTCTGCAGGATGTTATGTTTTCACACTGTCCCTCTCCTTTGTTGTGCAGCTGATAACATGTGAAATGTGGCTCTCTCAACTTTTCAAAAAATTCCCATGCTCAATTTACTGGCAGTCTAGCAAACAGCCCCAACCCTTGTTCAGCCCTGCTTAAGCTGCAGCTCGATGGCTCCCAACCCCCCGTCTACAGCGCCCCACTCCACAGTGAAAGGGTCCCCACCCAAAATTGGGAAGAAGCAGTCAGAAGGGGGTTGTTGTTGCATTGTCTCTATGTCTCTCTGAATTTATTTTAAGGAAGTATACTATTATTTCTCATTGAGGCTAATCACTTGTCTGTGAATAAATAACCAAGGAGGTTGTATTCATTTGGAGTTATTTAAAATCACATTTCAGTCATTGTGCAACACAGTATAACAGTTCCTTACAAAACTATTCACACGCCTTAAACTTACCACATTTCATTATCACGCAACAGTCTCAAACGTCAGTGTACGCTATTTGGAGTTTATATGACAGACCACCACAAAGTAAAACCATTGAAGGAATAAAGGACAAGGATACATAATGCTCATGCTAATGTTCTTTAACAAAATAAAAATGGCAAACGTGTGGCTGTTCATATGCATTCAGCCCCTATGAGTTAGTGCTTTGTAGAACCACCTCTAGGTTATTTGTATCTCTACCGGCTTTGCACATCTAGAGATATTTTTGCCCATTCTTTAAAATAGCTTATACATGGTCAAAGGAAGATTGAATGGAGAGAACCTGTCAAGAGGAGTTTTGTCACAGATTCTCACAATGTTGGAGCTCTGACTTTATATTTATATCGTTGTCCTGCTGTTGCATGAGTCTACACCGCTGTCTCAAGTCTTTTGCAGTCTGTAACAGGTTTTCTTCAAAAATTTCCTTCTTTTCACTTCAATCCACCTTCCCTCAGGAAAAGCATTCCCACAACATGATGTTGCCACCACCATGTTCCAACGAAAGGATGATGTGGTCAGAGTGAATTGCATTTTTAATTTTCTCCACACATAGTGTTTTGCCTTCCAGGTGTCATTTAACTAAGCATCTTCTTCCACATGTTTGCTGCTTCCAACCACATGGCTTGTGGCAAGTTTTAAATTGGACTTCTTATGACTGTCTTTCTTTTCTCCCCTCTTCCATAAAGACTAGATTTGTGGAGTGCACATATAGTAGTTGTTCCGTCAACAAATTCCCCCTACCTGAGCTGTCAATCTTTGCAGCCCCTCTAGAGTTATCAATGGACCTCTTAGTTGCTTTTCTAGGTAATGCTCTCCTTGCCCAGGCTGCTAGTTTGGGTGGATAGCTATGTTTTGATGTGTTTGCAATTCTGCTGTAGTATTTCCATTTTTGAATGATGAATTAAACAGTGATATTTGAGAGTTTAGAAGAGCTGCATTCATACTAGGATTAAATTGTACACCGATGGACTTGGTTGGTGGATTTCTAAAGGCAATTGGCTGCACTGAGTTTTGTATATCATACAAATGGTGGGGGAGGGGCATACATATGCACTCCACACCATTGAGAATTGTATTTGCAAAACATTGTACTGTGACAACATGTGAAAACATTCAACGGGTATGATCATTTTCAGCTGTAACTTTCTTCTGTCAGTTTGCACATTTAGGTCCATACTGCTCACCATAACATTTCATTGCGCATTTTGTGTGACTTGAAAGTTGTATCAGCTTACTGTATGACAATAAATTAAACACGAAACATTTCTGGACTGTTAAACAAACTGGAAATACACAAACATAACTAGGAGATCTGATAATTTTCATATTGTTTGATGTGGTGGCAGGATATTATTCTTTTGTTTGATGTATTTATAAAACAAAAAAATCCAATAGCATGTATCCCCCAATGTCACCATTGTGAATAGCTAATTAGTATTCCATAAATGCACTTTTGTAATACTCACTAATATTATTAACATTTTATCAATTACACTTGAGGTTTTTTTTTTATCAAGTTGAACTGTTTAGGTGGAGTCTACCTGTCATCATTGTTTGTGTATTTAAGTGTTTGTTTTTCTTTCAACATGATGTGCAGCCGATGTACTGCATTCAGAAACACAGACGTCATGTGTTGTGCAATCTCATCCACTGTTTTAAGTCATTTGCTGTCTTTTATTTTCTAGTGTGTCGCTTTGAGGCCTTTGAAGAGGCAAAACAGCCTCTGTGTTAGCTCTGAACTCAGAACTTGTCATCTAAACCTGAAACTTCCTGTGCCTCTAATGTGTCAGGCACAGTGGCAGACAGCATGTCCCAGCCCATTTAAGTCTGAGCGATTTTTTTTCCTTTTTTGCCAGCAAGGAAGTGAAAAAATGTCTCCTCTGCGAGTTATTTCTGAGGGTGTACTGCCAGCAGAGGTGATAAGGCTCTGAATGTTAAAATTATTCAAAGTTCGCCACATTATAACACAATTTGCTCGGTGGCTTTTTACTTAATGGTACGTGACAAGCAGACGCTATGTCTTCTGTCTTCAACCTGCTCCCCACACAAACAACTTCGTCATTTGTTTGTGCTTGTACAACATGCACTTTCACATCCCAATTTCACAGTTTCCATCCCAGCGCTATTTAATTATCTGTCCAAATCCCTATTTTAAGGGGCTGTTTTTCACATAAACTGATAGTGAAACAACGTGACGAAGATGCCAGATTTTCCTGTTTTTTTGGAAAGCCTGCCCCCCCTTCATGTTCCCCTCCTCCTGCGTATTCTGTCAACACCTCTTGATTTTAGCCACAGGTACAGCAGGGGCTCTGCAAATGAATTCAGCTCTCCCAGGGTTCATCCAAAGGTAACACATTTGAAGTCCAGAACCACTCGAGGGATACATTTCCCTCACAATTATGCATGAAACACTTCAATGTGATGAATTGAGTGTAACTCTCTATATATATATATATATAACAAATACCAAGTAAGGTTTGGAAGACTTATGTGGAAATAGATTCAAGCATTGTGTGTGTGCCAGTATGTCTTCACACATCCAGCTGCAGGGAAAAGTTGCAGGTAAATGAACTCTTAATGATTACTGAGTAGCAGCAGCAGTTCGGGTGGTAAACAAATCATTTTTCAGGCATAACATCAGCATGATGACACCTGGGCAATATCCAAGACGGCTTCTGAATGCAGTTTGCAGGTGATCTTCCACTAGTGTAGATGTGTATTATCACTGTTGAGAGCACATTGTGCCATTGTAAGGATTATAAACATAATGTCACACTGCATCACATAATTTATCAGGAAATAGAACATTAAAAGCACCCAAACTTGTTTGGTCTTGTAGACAGCTCAACACTTATCTATCTTATTTTAAGAGTTTCTTAGTTAGATGTAAACAACAATCTCAGGTTTGACTCACTACTCTGTCTCGAGAACTCAATGTTCAAGAGTTCTCAGTGAAATCTTACTATACTTTAGTACAACTACAGTCTCTAGTTCTTTGAGATTTATTTGTAGGTACCAGACATTCTTTCGGTGCCAGATCCCTTGAGGACTTTGAAGTTTCATTAGCACCATTAACCCAAATCTTTGAATACATGTGTGTATTGTTTTGTTAATATAGGATAATCCCAAATCTACCAAAACCAATGTTTTTATGAATCTGCCCAGTAAAAGGCCAGCTATGTACTTACAAGTGAAAATATTTTGAAACTGTTGAAAGCATCCAGCAACATCCCTGCAGCTCAGTTTGGTGGACCTAGGCACAGTGGATTTTGCAATCAACTCATTCCAGGAACTCTTTAAAAACTAAGTTCTTTTAGAATCCGAATCAGTCATTCTCAGCAACAACCTCAAACAAATGTCAGGTTTCAACTGGTAAAATTAAATCTCATTTTGTTGAAATGCATTAATTTGTATGTGGGCAACTGGTTCTGTGGTTTGAAGAATTGGTTTTCTGTGAGAACATAAATCTTTCAGCTAAACTAATAAATACATTTATCCAAAAGTAGCTTCCATAAAAGTGTTTTTATCAAGAAATTCTGGCATTACATATAAGCTATGCCTGGCTTAGTGTTTCTGTATTTTACTACATCTCTCTCTTAGATGGGATTATTTATGGAATTACTGTTGTCATTAACTTTGTGAACTCTCTTGGTTTTCTTTCTTATAGAAAGTAATCCTGGCTCAGGGCTTTGGTGTTGTTTCTGCAGAGGGAATATGGCAGAGTCAACCACTCAGTGACTGGGCTTCTTTAAATTGCTAACTTTTCACCAGTTGACAATAAATCACCTGACTTTGACTTTACTGCATTACTGTATTGGACTGATCTGAAATTAATTTGAATTAATTGGATTCTGTATAACTGGATATAAATTGGATCTGAGATAACATTTGAAATAACATTTGCTATGAATTGAGTGCTATATAAATAACCTGAATTATAGATAATTGAAGGTAAACAACTGTTTGAAGCACAAGACATCCACATGCTGGAAGTTGTGATGCAGCATGATGGTGCTGGTGCTTTTATGTGTATAAATATCTACACTTTTGGATTTTTCTCTGGTTATCTTATCTTAGCATAAATGAAATACTTGTTAGTAATGTTTAAAGCAACCAACAGGTTGCTTTAAAAGTTCATAACTAGTATTTGTATCCTCTGGCCAAGTCCATTTTCTGTGGACCTTTTTTGAGAAGGCTGAAAGAAAGGGTCAGAGTGGTCAAAGTGGAGGATGGGTGAGAAGGGGTGGGTGAGAATATCTGCCCCAGTTTTCACAAAGGAGACCGTTTTAATGCTCAGTATGTCTTTGTTAAAATAACACTGAAAAGCTTTTTCTCCAATGAGCAATGTGCCATGTTCTTAGGTTTCACAATCTAAATTTATTAACTACCAAATTATTAATACAAAAAGAAAGGTGACCTGTTAAGTAAGGCCATAATTATGAAAATTGTGTCATTAAGAAACTCTACAACACATACTATAAAGGAAAAGGTATAAGGGATAATATAATAGAAATAAAAAAAAATCGATGCCAAATTGAACTTTGTAAGGTGCTGTGCACATGGGAACAGTGTTGTGTAAATACCAAATGTGTTTTTTTTTGCTGAAGCATTGTTTCAGGAGCCTTTTTGGAGAACAATAATGCCCTAGCCCCATTTCTAACCCAACCCATGGAAGCATCACACATCAGGCACAGATGTGGCACAGTTACTATAGCACATAAGTTCTCAGACTGGTCCCACTGGTGGGTTTTGGACTTGGTCTTCCAAGCATTTACTAGATATATGCAAAGCAAATGAACCACTGCAGGCTCAACTGTGATGTAAAGCTAATGAGAACAACAAGGTAAAACAGACGAGTTGTTCAAGTAAAGTGATTACAGCTTCAATCAAAATGAATCAAAAGAAAGGTGCAATGCCGAACATTCAGTGAATGCCTAGTAGAAAGTACAGTGAATGAGTAAACAAGGAAAAGTTATTTGTGGCTACTTATGCTCCAGTTCATGAACCTCCAAAGTTGTAATTTGGGTCTGTGAATGACATCCTTGCTAATTGTTATGCTCTCTGATCAGACTGACTATGTAATAACACATTTTCTTGCAAAACATGACATTCTCAAACAAGGTTCTACATTACGTTAAATGGCAAATGATTTAATGAGATACAAACCAGTCCAAATAAACAGCTTATTACTGCAGTAAAGCTACAGTTTAAACACAAGGTGACCATGTTAGAGTTAGTGGTCTGGGCTGGTGAGAAATGTCCACCAAGGAGTTCTGACATCAAGAAACCTTTTTGCGTTGGATTTTCCAACTTTTGCAATTGAGACCTCTGGGTACAAAAAAACCCACATATCGATCAAACATGCAGTACCAGTGTATAAGATTTTTACCTTTATTTTATTTGTATTTATTTTTTTGTTTTTGCACATTAGTTATTTATTATGAAAAAATACAGAAACGTGAAAATGTTTTAAAATGCCTGTCACAGTAGTCCATGTAAACCATTGTAAGTATGTGTTATTAAAAGTTTGGGTTGTTCCTGTGTGAATAAAGACATTTCTAAATAGGATGCTGTGTTTATAAGGAACTTTTTAGAAAAATGGTTAAATCATTTTTGAAAGACTCTGGTCCAAATAATTTGTTTTTTTATGCTGCGAACAAGAATTGTGTGGGTGCACATTGTCAACCGTCCACTCCCTCGCTCCTATCCAGTTCAATTCTTCTCTGTGTGCACTCAGGTGTAATAGGATTTTTGGAGACCCATGTCAGATGAGATGAGCTACTTTCCTGCATTAACCGCATGGTTCAGCGGGGTGGGGGAGTTAACATGTTCGTATAAGACATGCTTGTGTTTGTTTTTAGGGGTTGGGGGTGCAAGCTACTCTGCCAAACAGCTAATCTTTTTATTTTTGTATCACAGGCATGTCTAACAATAGTTCAGGGGCTACTGTATGAGCTGCTCTCCAGGATGCTTCTGTACTTCTTCCCCTTCAGAGATGTCCCAGAATGTTCTAAACACTCAATTGGCCTCTAAAGTGTTGGTAGGCAGGTGCTGTGTGGTAGATTAAAAAAAGAAAACAACGATAAATCATTGAAGGAAGAGGCATGGATGGAAATAGAGTTGGAGTTGCTCTTGTTTCTAAGGTAACTGTCGATGGGGAGGTACCACTGGTGGAAACGGAGAGAAAACAAACCTCCCCGCTCCGATGGCAACAGCACAGCAATTGGTTCTCGTTTCCTGTGAGGACAGGAAGGAAAAAAACATAACAAGGTCCCCTAGTAGCCCAGGAGAGGCAGTTCAATGTTGCATCAGAAAGCAAGAGGCAGGGCAAAATGTACACACACACACACACACACACAATCACATGCTCCACTTTACTGTGTAGCTGCCCCTCCTACTCAGTAGCTCTCCCACTCTCCCGCCAAAACATCTACAGCACGTGAAACCTGCCTAGAAACCGAAGTGAAACTTCCGCCTTCCTCTGATTGGTCGAGCTCCCTAGCAACCGTGTATGCCTCGCCAGCCAGTCAGGCGCATCGAGAGAGGCACACTGACCCAATGAAACAGATTATTCAGAGGCGCAGGCAGGCACACTGACCTGGTAACAGTCAGAAGAAGAAGTCAGGGAGATGCTGCAGGGGGGAGAAGAAAAGTGCCCTGCGATTGGCCAGCAGATTTTCTTTTTCTTCCCATTGGTTCAGAGTCTACCTCTTTGCAGTCATTCATATATTTCTCTGGCTGCATCAGCAGCAGCTCCGATGATTCCTTCACCCTAAGCCACTTGGTTCAACTTCCAGAGTGGCCACCCTGCCCTCAAGCAAATCCACCGTCGAAGGTCAACGCAAAGACTGCGGTACTGAAAAGGGATTGGTTCAGACACCCAGGAGCAGAACAAAATCCTAGTAACAAGTCTACCTCATCATGTCAGAGCAGGATTAAAGTCTGTGAGCAACAGATTGCCGAACAACACAAGTGCTCCTCCTGTTGTCGCAGCTGATATGCTTGTTTTTGTCTCGTTTGTGATGAACAAGAGCCAGTAAAAGACGTAATTGGCTTCTAGCTTAAAACTGCAGACATTGACAGGGCTGTTCTCCAAGCAAGCTGCACAGCACACATTAGCAAATAAGTTACTTTGATTAGAAAATAAAACGTTAAGACAGCTTGGACTAGGCTTGCTAAACATTTTTAAACATTCCAAACTGCTTGTCCCAGTGGAGAGGGGAATTAATGTCAATACCCCCCAGGATCAGGAGTTCACTTTGAATAGCTAACGAGATGGGGGGTGGGTGGTGCAGGTTTCAAATAGTTCTGCGAATCGAGCATGCCATGCATACAGCCTAATTTAATATAACTTCGGGCCAAAACTTGCTCAGGCAGGAACATTATACCAAGATGATTAATAAAAACAACATTAGCATCCAGCAGAGAAATTGCTCAAAGCACCCACACAAATTAGCTTTTGAGGGTTGTAGATAACGCAATCTTTAAAAGAGAATTTTAAAGTCGTTTTTCATAAATAAACACTTCACTTAGTTGCTTCTTCAAGACACCATTTTTATTTAGAATTATTTGCAGCTAATACAGTAGGTGCTTTCATGCTCTTTATCAACGGTACAATAGACAGAACAGGGAAACCACATTTTGCATATTTCATACCTTTGTTATACATGAATATAAGTGAGTGGAAGAAACCTAACAAACTCTTAGAGGTGAAGTCAGAGGCTTTGTTGCACTAATTTGACAGTTTGCCTGGTGTAGCTTCTTGGAAGAACTGCGGTGAGAAGAAAGATCACAGGATGTGCTGAATTTAAACACAAAGCACAGCTTCTGTCTGGACACACCCTTAATCTGCACAACACAAATAAATTAATTACAAATCATGCAACATCTAAGCTTTTATTGCCTTTTTCCTTCTTCTAAAAGAAACTTTGCGAGCTTGATAAGATGATGATGGCCACCTAATTAGCAATGCTATCAGCTTCCATACCAGGGCTGCAGTATGCTGTTTATTGTTACGGTAAATATGTTGATGCCCATAGTTGCAATTGTTTCAAATCTGTGTTACCCTACAAAAACAGATGCGTGGCACTGCTTTGGTGGCCAAAGTTTTTGCTGTCCGTATTTTGCAAAAAAATAAAAATTCTCACCAAAAGCCATCATGCACAGCTAACTGACGGCTCTCACCAATAATCAAATTAGCGACATTGTGATTTTAAAATGTATTTGAATGTATGTTGGATCTCTGTAAAAAGAATTTAAACTGTAGGAAGAACTGTGGTATTATACTTACAGTGCTGTAATAAAGCTTTAAAATAAATTAATGTTTTACACATGTAACACGATTTCGGATTGCAAATTTAAGAAATGTTCAACCTTTAATTTGAGTGTGTTTATTAAGTATGGAAAAAAACCCACATCAAGCAATAAATGTTTTTCGCAAAATCTACTTGACCACAGTTACCAGTGCCTACCTAATGATTTTTTGAAATGTAATCTAAGTTGACCAGAGTATAGAAATTTGGTCAGAAACGTGTGTTAACCTTAATAAGTCAAGAAATGGGGACAAACGAGTTGTTCGACTAAACTTCTCCCTATCTGCAGTCAAATCAGTATTTACATTTAAAACAACAAGAAATGTAACAAACAACCTGGGATAAAAACATTAATTTATCTTGCCACAATGTACAGGGAGGATGATGGTGAGTGAGTTAAAAAAAGTCTCTAAACTAGAGAAATTAAATTAGAGAACTGCCATAAAGAGTGTCAGCTTAGTGTCACCAGGTCTCCATGCCAGTCATATTTTAGTTTAAAGGATCAAAGTGCAGAGTCTGACAGAGGTGAGAAAGAATATTTTAATAGTAAAATAAAGAAAACATACAAGGTGTGTATGAAAAACGCACAACCTGTAAAACCGGCAAATTCATGCATGGCAATGGAGAAACAGGAAACATGAAGACAACGGAAGTATTGAACAGAGAACAATGAGAAATACAGAACTTATATACTGAAGTAGGCTGGAAGAAATAACAGGTTATCCAGCAGAGCTAATCAGAGGCAATAAGTTGCAGTTGGGGCAGAGAGAAAGCAGAGCAGCTGGAGGAAGGAAAGTAGTTAGCCAGAGCTAGGGTGACCAGATATCAAAAAACCGAATGTGGGACATCAACGATGTTTAAGAGGGACATTGTGGGACACATTACCAACACTATGATGATGTCATAAATTTTAATTTAACAAAGATCTCACATTACATTCATCAATCTCTGCTTTGCCTGTTAGTACACAACAATGAATTGGCACAAGTTTGAAAAAAACTTTACAAGCTTTTAAAGTTTAACACTGGTAATCTCGGCTGCTGTTAGCTACCTTGTTTGTCTGGCAGTCATCTCTGGGTTTGAGTAAAAACGAGTCCATACATCAGCATCATTAATCAGCAGCTATTTCAGCTGTACATTTCTTGTGGGACTCATCTTTATAGTGTCTCTTCACATCATGCTCTCCTTGGTGTGACATTTGCAAAATTCATTAAAATCCCACGTAGATCACCTTCCACTGGCCTCACACAGTTATAAACCGTTTTCCAGTCTTTGTTGTAGCTGCATTTTCTTTTCCGTGACATACTTTTCATTATATTCTGTATCGCCTACTGAGGACAAGAAAATCTTTTTCTTGTTCTGTTTTATTTTACTATGTGCAGGTTGGTCATGACGTGGGATGCTGCTTTGTATTTTGATTGACAGCTGATGCGGCTCTGTGATGATGACCACAGCTCTGCTTTCTTTACATTTCAGAAAAGCTCCAGTCGAATAGTTTTTTGTCTTATCAGAAATTGTCCCAGCCAAATGCGGGACAATGTTTCTGTTTGAGGGACACCGGGACAGGAGTGAAAAATGCGGCACAGTCCCGCACAAATCGGGACATCTGGTCACGGTAGCCAGAGCATAGACAGAATGACAAAGAAACCCACGGGGAACCTAGGGGAAATTACCTAAATGAGACCTAACAGAAAATAACTAAGTAAAAAGATCACAAGAATAAACTAGGAAACTAAATACAAAGAATTACCTTAAGGAAAACACCTAACAAAATGAGCACAGAGAAATAAACTTAGGAAAGCAAGACCTAAAGAACAAAATAAAAAGCAAAGAAAATGTTACAATACACACAAAAAAGAAAATCAAAAGTCAAACATCTCAGGATTATGACAATAACACCAATTCAAATATGACTTTTGTGCAGAACTTCATCAGGGGAGTATATAACTGCGCTGTAGTAATGTTGCTGTAAATAAGTGGAACAAGAGTCACTTTTGCATCTTTGAATTTCACTGTACTTGGTTAAAACTGGGGTTGTTATCTAAAAGTATTTTAAAATCGCCATTTTTACCACTCTGTTACATTTGAAGAAAACGTACTGAATAACCGCATTGGATAAATTATTGAGCCATTAAGGGGTTTTGGGTGCGGCAATAATCAGCAGTGGCAACTTTTTAAGTAGATGATTTTAAAACCAGTAAGAACAGATTTGGAGAGTATATCTTTAATCAAAGAAGAAAGATGGTTCAGGTTTCTCTGGGTCAAGATATTTTCCCACTTAACTTGTCAAGCAGGATGGGCTATTTTCACCTGGCTCCAGTCCACTGGTTAAATAGACAGATGGTGTAGCCAAAAGGTTTTTGACAGGAGCTTCCCAGATGGCTCTGTGTACCATGTCAGTTGACATTACAGTTAGCTGAATACACTTATGTACTCAGTATGCAAATGGATCAAACACAAATTAAAGTGTTAAGCTAACTGTCTGCAATTTAATATATGTGCTATGTTGTTGTGTTCAGTGCATTGCATAGGTGTTCATATTATACAACCTCATACAACAACAAATCTATTTTACTGGGATTTTATGTGATGACTTTTGTTTTTTATGTTTTTTACAAGTAAGAATTTGAGTAGTGTGACAACTATTTGTATAAAGTCTAAACCTTAATTTAGGACTTTGTAGAACTACTTTTTATTACAAATACTACTGAAGATCTTGTATATGTCTGTACCAGTTTTCCACATCTAGAGACTGAATTTTTTGCTCATTCTTCTTTGAAAAAAGCTTAAGTTAAATCTAAATTGATGAAGAGCATCTGTGAACATTGATTTTCAAGTTTTGCTACAGACTCTCAGTTGGATTTAGGTCTGGACTTTGTGCCAGTTTAAATCATCAACATATTTGAACCGTTGCATTGCAGCTGTATGTTGTCTTGCTAAAAGGTGAACCTCAGCCCCAGTCTCAAATCTGCATGATACCAACACCACTATGTTTCAAAATAGGAATGTTGAATTCAGGGTAATATACAGTGGTAGTTTTCCACCATGAATAGCATTTTAGATCACCTTCTACAAGTTTACTGTTTCCCCTACATGTCTTGAGCCAAGCTTCTGCTGGCAACAACTTAATGCTCACCCTCTACCGATGATCCACATGGCCCTGTCTTTCAGTGTTTAACCCTTTCTCTCTCCTAGACATAGCTACTGACGGAACTTTTACTGTAACTAACTCTATGTGCTCGCTTCAGACTCTAACCTTGAAAACTGGCTCAGAGTTTATATGTTCTTTCTTTCTAGGTGAAACGACTAAAGGAGCTACATCCATTAACATTTACTTTTCCTTCCCATAGAAAGTACTCCTGGATCAGTGCTTCTTTGTTCTCTTTGTGTCTCTGCTCTGTTCTCTCTAACCCCCAGTCGGTCGTGGCAGATGGCGGCTCACACTGAGCCTGGTTATGCTGGAGGTTTCTTCCTGTTAAAAGGGAGTTTTTCCTCTCCACTGTCGCTACATGCATGCTCAGTATGAGGGATTGCTGCAATGTCAACGCCAGTGACTGTCCACTGTGTCTAAATGCTCATCCGGGAGGAGTGAATGCTGCAAGTCACTGACTGGATGCAATCTGCTGGGTTTCCTTAGATAGAAAAACTTTTTATCCAATTTGAATAAATAACTGACTGCACTGTTCAATGGTTAAGATTTAATTGGAATGTATGTACCTGACTTTTGTGAAGTGCCTTGAGAAGACATGTGTTGTGAATTGGCGTTATATAAATAAACTGAAAGTGAAACTGTAACTGAACTTATGTGGATGGTCATTTCTTGTAGGTTTGCAGATGTGCCATACTATTTCTATATTCGATTGATGGATTGAACAGTGCTTCATATGATGTTAAATGCCTGTGGTTTCACAACCTAACCAAGCATCCAACTTTTACACAACTGTATCCCTGACCTATCTGCTATATTTCTAGGTTTGCAGGATGCTGTTTCTTCTCTACATGTTCTCCTAAACCTCAGAGGCCTTCACAGAAAAACCCCCTTTAATACTGAAATTAAATTATCAAAGGGGGTAAAATATAAAAAATACAAAAAAACACAAACAAAATAAAAAAAGAAAACCATGTTGCATTTTCTTTTTACTTCTCTTTTTACTCTTACACTAAAGCCCTTTTTTAGCCCACCACTTAAGATCCTCTTAAAATTCACTGATGTTTGTGGTTGTAACGTCACAAAATTTAAAAAAAAGTTAAAGAGGAGCGAAAGCCCTTGAATAAACTTTAACTCTCAGTAAGAATCTGCAAGTCACAATAGGCTTATCTTTAAAATAACAAAAGAAAGTAGGCCACAGGTAATCTCTATGTTTATTCTTCATACATATACATTTGACCTATTCACTATGAATGCATGCAGTGTTTCCTCTGATTGAAGTTGACTTTGCTCCCCAAATGAATTGCTGAAATGACGCTTGCTGATTTCTACTAGACAGAGGAATTATAAGACCACAATCTATCTCATCCGAAGAAAGCTTTTGAACATGGTTAATTTTACAAATCTGGTACGTGGATTTCTTTCAGGCACATTGCATTAAACTAAAAATCTCAAAGCTGAAAGTTGAAATGTTAGTACCTAAGAAACTTTGCAAAAATTGCTGAAACAATGTCTGCATCAAACTTTTATTTTCTTAATGACATTCTTCTAAATTGCTGAAAGGGGTTGGCAGCACTGAGCTACTTCTTTGCCAAAGCCCCATTAATGTCAGAGGGGGATGACTTTAAGACAAACAACCCTTGAGGGCCTGTCTAAATAGCCCGCAGCTCTGATGACTAACCTGATTTAAAGCTCCATTTTAGGGGCCGTAAATCCTCCTTTTCAATATGAGTCTCCATCTTTCACTTCTCAGGGGCTTGTATGTGTCACGATTTTGGGGGATTTTATGTTTCGCATTACATCATCCTTCACCCCACGCTATCAGGATTTACATATCCTGTGCAGAGGAGCTGGCCTCATCCATGAAATGACCTATTCAATTTTTTTTTTGTTCAGCATCAAGAATCTTCTCTGCTGTCAATGTGAAGATAATTGGATACAGCAGACGACCAAGCTTTGCTTCACAGCGAGGAGGAATAATTCCAGGAAATAAAACATAAAGGTATGATTACCGTGAAAACTGTGTAAATTCAGCTTTTTAAGTACCGTCTCCAAAAAGGAGTGGCAGAGACAGCTGGGAAATAAAATTAAAGATGTCAGACAGGCCTGTGAATAAACTCCAAACACAGACACACTGATCAGGAT
>JAHHUM010000922.1:447055-518632 GCA_036173005.1 Crenichthys baileyi
TCCGAGTTATTAAAACAACACAGGCAAGTTCAGGCTGGGGGACAGAAAAAGACCGAAGCAATTGTCCAGCAGTTCTTTCTATGTTAAAGAAAAAGGAGAGAGTTAATTGCAGCAGCTCATTTAGTGGCTTTATGTAGAAGAAAAACACAAAAAACATGTAAGGTCTGAGCCAGTAGTAAACTTAGTACATATAGTTAGTTGCGAAAACAATTCCTCCAATTGCTTTGACTAGGAGAGCAACCATTCATGAAGAAAAACATGAACGACTGCTGTGTGGAGCTTCAAAGATTTATTCCTATAATTTCTATTCATGCACAGAAATTATGTTGCCAGTGAAAGTCTGATGGGTTTATGAATGCAGTTTTACATAAACCTGGTATACCCTGTCTTTCCAAATGAAAACAAAACACAGCTTAGTTTGATATAAATAGAAAATAAAAACAAATTAACGTGCATATTTTCAATCCTTTTTAATACAAAAGACTGAATGACTATATGGTTGGAGGCCAAACTTATTGTAGACAATGCACTGGAGTGCATAGACACAGACATTTTAGCTGAGACACTGTTCTCTATATGGCTGAGAATGCCGGGTACAGTAATTGGAAACAAGATAAATATTTGTGTAGGGGCTCTTCACCAGGAGGAAACAGAGAGGGATACTTTAACACTAATGCCTTCAGGCTGCAAACAACAAATATTTAATAGGATGGAGGGTGCTTACATGGTTTCAGGGGTCGGAAAAGATAGGGATATGTCAACAGAAATGTTACATTAAAGCTTTGCATGGTTTTCTCATTAATATCATGCTTAAAGTCTAGATAAGCCGATAGAAATTACTAGCTGAGAAACACTCGATGTCAGGATTAAATAATTTTAACTGTTGAGTTTTGAGAATCACAGCCTGCCAACACGCACCTTCACTCCTGAAACAATGCAGGACAGTTCTTCCAGATCTTCATGTAAGGCTTCATCAAATGTGCATAATCTCAGATGTGAACTTCCAAATTGTGAAAATATAAGACTGCATCTATTAATTCAGACTAATTGGAAGCAGAGGTGCTCAGAGGAATGCCCATCAGAAAGTAAACAGAGAGGTAGGTCACTGTGAAAGCCATCTGTTCTCATCTGCAACAAAGTGAAGAACCAGCACTAGGTAAAATACAATTATACTGCAGTACAAGCACACTTTGAAGAGCTATGTTTTTTAATTCTTTCATGTCCCTCTCTAAGCCTATTTTTAAATGGCAAACAGCTTTAAAATGACATAGTCTATTTCTTCATTGTACACAACCAAAAACAAAATAGGCATAAAACTATTAGTTAGGACAATTAGTCTATAGCTGTTAGTCTATAGGAGTGAAAACCTAAAAGTGTTACAAAAGCAATGGGAAAGAGGTGATTTAAAGTCATGGCAAGACTACTCCAGACATTTTTTATTTTGGCATTAGTGGCCTTCACCAACAGCAATCAGACACTAAATGGGCAGAATGACAAGGGGGAAGCAAAGGTCCCAAGGTTGGGAACCAAACCCTGGAGAGCTGCACAGAGCACCAGCAGCTTCTAGATATGTGGGGCTCGCTGTACCGCTGCAGCCATAAGCCATGACATTTTATAACAGACTTTTTTTTTCTTTCATTTTTGTTTTTTAATTTGCATCTAAATTGCATCCGAGCTTTCAGTCAGAAATACTGCAATACTTATAGTATGCCAGTAGATGATGTTACCATCATTGTTGCCAACATCAAATTTCACAGACATCTCGAGCAGCTAAAGCACTACTGGGCTAAAAGTTTATGTCTGTTTACCATTTTTTCTCAGCCTTTAACTTCTTTAACCTCTTTAGTTTGAAGTTTAATATAAACTAAAAGCCTATAAATACTTTGCAAGAATACAGATTTTGTTTTTCTGTGTCTAAGAACAAGACAAAATCCTTCTGTTCTTAGTTTGGAAGTTCTTGCAGCTGGTTCTTCACGCATTCTCTGGGCTGAATGTTTTCCCTGTGTCTTGTCCAACAACTATTTTATAAAAATGTTTCAGCAGGAAGGGCCTATAAGGACTTTCGAATTGTTCTGCACATCACTTTTTGTAAAGTATGTCCTGGCCAGAAAGAACTTTTTGTTCTTGACACCTTTAGTAAAATAACAAAGTTATCTGTTCTTACTGTGTATATACAAGCCGTAATACCATACACCCTGAATATTGCACATCTACTTTGCATTTATGACTAAACAGAGCTTGAAGAAAACACCATTCCAGGCTTGCCTTTCTTTGCATCTGATAGTGTGGCATATGTAATTTTATCTCCAGCCATGCCCGGCAGCCACTGGTTTTTTTGGGATGACAAAACATTCAGTAGCATAAGTGTCAAAACTCAGAGATGCTACATATAAAGCATATGTGTGCCTCTGCTTGGCCCTCTGTGTTTGTGAATGCTTGGAGTGGCTCCAGTTGACAGCAGTCCATCCTAATTTCTGACTAATTCAACTAAAAGTTGTTACACCATTTAGGGGCTCTCATAGATTATCCATGGGACATTGAACGTTCATCTCCTGAAGGTCAAGTGACAATTAGGAATGGAAAAATTAAAAAATGAGACTGGATGTCATAGGATGAGTACGTTGATCTGCCCTGACCTCATAGCAAACACCCTTTATCCCAATACTTACACTATACATAATAGGACTGCAACAAACATACTTCATAAAATTGACAGAAGTTGATGTTTCTCAAAATGCGCTTCATGTCTTCACATTATCAGCGTTGTAAAAAAAAAGATCATCACACCTAAAGTTCATTAACTTTGGTCGTCTGAATCAGTTGATGAGTAACTTTTACAAGTAACTTGTAACTTTTTTGGGTGTTCCAGTTTTATTTCAGAGAAATTCCAAGCTAACCAAAACCTGTCGCTACAAACCACAGTAGAACGTTCAGTCTGTTTATTGGTCAGATGTTTCCAGCGCAGGAGAACCAAATATAAAGAAAGGAAAAGGAAGAAGATGCTGTGTTCTGAGCCAGAAGAAAACATAAGATCATTTTAACATTTAAATCAAGTCACGTTCTAATTGATTTTATGCTACTGAATCAACATTATTATCACAAAAAAATGAGTAAATAAGCAACTGAAGCTGATTTGAACAGAAAAAATGGAATTGCATCCTCCCTGTAGCATGAGGCTGTACTATTGATATTGAACTTAGACATCTTTTTTGGCATTTATGGATTGTGGATGTATAATAGAGGTACAGCTTTCTCACAATGTTTTGCATGTTTTCTGCAAATCAGTTTTGTCAGAGGCCTGCATGAAGCAGATGATTTAGAAGAGCAGAGCAGTCTTCTGCTTATCGTCAGCTCCACAGGAATGTCCCGCTTTGCATCCTCTGGATACAGAAATGGAGCCCTGTACTTCCTCAAAACTTATTTTCCTCTACTCCTCATTCTTTTCACCTTGGGGGAATGGATTTACACTGCAACTGCGGCAATATACGGCCGAGATAAAAAGTCTCCGCTGCTAAAGCAATGAGGCATTTTAACAGGATCAGCCAAGACTGTTGTGAAGGTAACCAGGATGTCTCTCGTTCGCTGTGTATCTACTTGTTTCTTTCTTAGAGCAGAAGTTTGGACTCAACAGGGATTTGGAAGACTTCAGGTTAAAACAAAGTGTTGGATGTGATGAGTACTTGCATGGAAGGAGAAATTTGATCATTATCTGTGCCTCCTGTTGTGAAGAAGAGATGGCAGCATTCAAGCAGGGGCCATAAAAAGCTCCTTTTGGGAGAATCATACTAACCATGTACACCAAATCTCTTTCACCCGTGTGCTAAATGAGTATAATTAATGGAGACATAAAGAACATCCTGCATCACATTCCAGTCTGCTGTGCAATGCATCACTGAGATACCTGTACATTCAGCAAACTTCTCAATCAGCCTGGCTAGAGTTGAATCCTTTCAAGTGATCTGCTTGATGAAGATCATTTCTTCTTTTTAAAACGACTGTCTGATCCTTTCCAGAAAGCGGTGACTCAGAGGTAACTAGTAGGCCTATAGTGCACGCAGATACATCAGATTTGACCTTTTTATTTGCAAGAATTGGGTTTTTCCAGGTCCCTTTAAAATGTCCTTGCCAGACAATAGGTCAAAACAAAGTAAGCTCTTATTCCAGGCAGGTGGTGTCCTGGGTTTTCCAACTTCTAAATGTTTTTATGTCCTTGATAGTTAAAATTTTTTGAACTCTTTTAGTTTGGGTCATTTCGTAGCCACTTTTTAATTTTCTAAAATCTGCTCATTGTCTTCTGTAAGAAAATGTGATTTTATGACTCCAGTTAAGAGTCTCTACTTTAGCAGGAGGTTGCTTAGAATTAATTTGGTTGAATCAGGGGCATATCATGTTTTATGAGTCAGCTGACCCAAACGGGTGTCAGAACCAAGAAACTTTATTACCATTTATTTTCATAATTCATGGAAATACCTTATCACAACAAAAATTAAGGGTTTGTGGGAGCAAAATGCCCCCGAGCTTTCTGTTGTATGAATGATCTTAATCACATCTTGAAAGCCCAAGAAATCTTTAAATAATTCATGAAGTGATTTCTTTAAACACTTATTTATGTGTTAAACTTTGAAAGTAAATCTGTCTTTTTATTCAATAGAATGATTGCATGTTTGCAGCATTGAGCGAGGAAATAGTCCTAGTCACACCCTGTTCAGCTGAAAAACAGCACCAAACTTACTGGCATGTTTTATAATTGACTGTTTATGAGTCAACATAGCATTTGGTCCCTCTGATTTTGATCCCTCAAAATATATTTACACTTTCAGCAAGCTCACAGTAATATGACCTCTTTTTAATACAGGTAAGGAAGCTATTGCAGCTAGTTGTTAGATCAAAGTTAATTCTGAACCTTGGTCATGTGCTTTTTCCCCCCTAAAAATAAACTGGGGGGCTGTATAAAAGTATATGTCTAGTATTAGATAGAACATTTTTCTTATGATCTTAGTTGAAGTGTAATTATCCTTAACTGATCCTATATAGATTTTAAACCTGAGACATATGCTATAATTCTTTAAATGTAGGGGATTGCTCAGTCTGTGGGTAAGGAGTTAACTCTTCAGACTGATTTTGATGAAGGACACAGATTTGCTTTCTGTAGGCTGTGTGAGTGATTTATGAACTTTAAAATACTTTAATGCACCTAACTCAGTCTACAGGCCTGTTAAGTAGCTTCAGTAAGTACTTTTCTCTTCAGTGAGAAATATCTTCATTATCACAGTCTGTCATTCCAAATCCCCTGATAGTTAAAGGAGTTGTCATAATGTGCACTTAATTCAAGTCATAACCTAAAACAGGAAGCCTAAATTTAAGGAAATCATTTCTCATCAAAAACCCATTTGGGAAACAAAAACTGCTCTGAGGCAGTGGAAAAGACATGCTTTCATGGATGTAATTAGCATATAGAGACATATCAGTCTCACTGATTGGAATGCTATTATCTCAAAACAGTTTGATGCTTTGTGTCATGGTTAGAGTCCTTCCTCAGTTCTCCTTGAAATGGCTCTCTCTAAGCAACTTTGTGAAGTTTAGTTCAGATAAAGCGTGCCTGGAAAGTTTTACCGCAGAGGAATGTCTGCTAAAGATCTACACTTTCTGGCAAGATGGCATCTTAGCAGAAACTACCAACTTCTGTCTCTGTGTGTGGATCACTTTCTGTCTTGTTTTTTTTTTACATGGTAGGACAACCGCTTGATGCCACCCAGAATGAAATAATTCCTTCACAATCTGGTCTCTAAGGCAGCTTTTCCTACCTCCCCTGCTAATAGACCTACCACAAGCAGGTCAGCTGTTATCTTTAACCTCTGACAATTTTTGAGTGCTGCAACCTGAAATCAGAGCTTTTCTGGTGAAAATTAAGTATTTTCAAAGCAATTGAGACAAATCAAGCCGGCTTGCTTTTGGCCCTGTAAGGACACGAAAGAGGATATGTGCTGCTCAGCTGTCCTCCTTGCTGTCAGGATAGCTAAATACAGAAATGGAAACTCTTGCTCAAGTAAAAGTCCACCGGGCTTGGGCTCCCACTGACAGGCTGTGCAGCTCTCCCAGTTCATTACTGAAGACTGCATTCCATTACAGATCAAAACAAGTAACCACAGACCCATTATGCGTTGAAGTTAATTACCTACCTGAGGTTCATTATCAACCCATGCAGAACAGACCATCAAGGACTTAAGTTTTATCTGGTGTTAGCCAATCAATATGAGTTAAAATGGGAAAATATCTTATGAACAGGGAGTTTATTAAGAAAGAAACTACGATTCAGAAACTAATAAAGTTGATCTGCCTTGATGTCTTTAGTTGCTTTACTTAATTTTTTTTCTTTCTTTTTAAAAGTTCAAACTATTTAATTGAGTTTAAGCAGTTTGGTCAACTAATTCAAGATAAATCTCTAGAGCTACAACTTCTAAATTGTTGCCTCTGTGCGGAAAACATTACTGCTGTCTAAATCTTTTGCATAATGGCAGAATGCTTGTATTTCTGTCTGCTACGCTATTAGTCCTTTTTACTGGAGGAAGAGAGCCGGAGAACGACTGTGAAAGAGAGGGGCCGACTCTCTCTGGCTATTGTTTGGACTCACTGTCCCATACACTACGCTGACCTCAGACTGGGCGTGGCTGAAGGATCCCAGAGGCGGGGAATTCGAGGAGCATACTTGCACTGCATGTGGACAGAGAACAGGAAGGCAGGTGGTCTCTGGGGAGTGTTAAAGAGAAAGATGGAGAGGGAATAGGAATGGGATATTGCCCCTGTAGTTTGGCAACACGTTCCCAGTTCTGTACATCTGCACAATAAAGTAATGAGAGAAGTGGGCCTCTGACAAACACAGGCCAGATGGGGAGAGGGTTCTTTAATACAATTACTCTGCAGAGGAGAGAATTGGAGCCACTGCAGCTTCTCCTGTACAGAGAAAAGATAATTATTGGGCTTTTTTTGAGAGATACTTAATGACTATCTGTGCCTAGCAGCAAGCCTTTGTACAGTCCCTTTTGAGGTTTCATCTGTTGTACCCTCCACTATCGAGTGCAGTAAATCTGTATTTTCCAGTGTTTTAATGACAGGAAAAAGGTTGAAGTAGGAGCTGGTTCTGTATTTGCATTAAAAGTTTGTTTTAATTATATATTGCTTACCAAAGGGATAGTCTTTCTTGTGATTTTAAATTGCCCATCGCTTCTTTTTAAACTAAAGCAGCCCACGAACATTTTTATAATAAAACTAGTTTAGAAAATGGGCTCGTCAAACCTTGGACATTTGTGCCTCCAGAAAAGATGCACAGAGAAGACTGAGAACGACATCCTCAATGCTCAAAGTTTATTTTTGTTACTGCTTCACCAGACATGCCAATTTTAACATTTCAATCAATAAAAAAATTACCTCACATCTTGTAATTTTGTTTAGCCTGATGAGTTTTGGTCCACATCCAAGCCCCAGAAATGCTCTAAAACTACAACTCAGGTTCTAACGCCAAATACTGTAGAAATTACCCTAACCTCTGTCATTCTGATTAGAGATGCAGCAATCAGGCTATAACTGGCAGATTTTTCTTTGAGGTCTGAACTGCCTGATTTTGAAAGATTACATTCAAACTAATTTGTGCAAATATTGCTTAGATTAAAGATTAAAATCATATGCCTCTTAGAGAAGCTTATCAGCATGGCCAGTACAGTCTAAGGATGCCCCCTTGATCCAGTGCAGGTGGTGGGAGACAGAAGGACTCAAAAATAATATCACTGTTGGACAATGTCTCCCACCCCATTTGCATGAGGGCAATCAAGACAGCTCGTTCCTTCTGCTCATTATGAGGGATTCCGTGAGGGATTCCCAGACCAGAAGGGAGATATAATACCTCCATCAAGGTCTAGGTCTGACCAAAGTTCCCCCTTTCAGTGGCAACTCCAAAGAGAGGAACCTAGGAGGCATTTTGATCAGATGCAGAAACCACTCCAGCTGACTACTTTTGGAGGAGCAGCTTTACTCTGGGCTCCACCTACATGATGGAACTCCTCAAAGCATTTCTATGTTTGAGCCCACTTACCCAACAAAGGAAGCTGCTCGCATTCAGGATTTGGGATGTTCAGGTGATGTTTACCTCCTTAAAAGACTAGTGTAACAAATTTGCTTCAAACTGCGGCTGAGGTGCCGGTTGATGCATATGCTACCCTAGAAGGGATAATATTTGAAGCACTTCATTACCATTTAGCGGTCAAAGTCGGAATGACACCCAGTGGTGATTTTACAGAATAAAATATTTGAAATACTGTGACGATGGTCCAGAAAGGATTGTACATAAATTTAGTCTTTTAATTATGAATCCCAGTTAAACAGCATCAAAAAAATAATCTGCATACATAAGACTTGAAAACTTATTTAATTACTTTTATGCACAGAAAAGTCAAATGTTGCTTGTCTGTTTTTTGTGCTTTTTTCTGATTAATTTAATTCTACTTAAAACATCTGATTTACATCAAAACCACAGTAAAAATACATAATTTGTTAATGTTACTGACAATAAAATCAAGCAATAAATGTTTAATCATAGGAAAAAAAAACTAAAAGAAGATGGCGACATCATGCAAAAAGAAACGTATACCATCCTTACAGAGTAGAACAATGCAAAATCTACCCTGTTTATCCTTATGAACATGCACTATACAAAACTGGGACATCAAAAGGAGGGCATATTCTTCAAAGACGTGACTGCACTTAAGAATTCACAAATAGCCCCTTCATTTCTCCACATTTAAAGTGAACCAACACACGCTTTTAGAAACACACAACGTGCTACAGCCCAAATATGCATCAAAGAACCTGCAGTTTGTTGTTGCAGTTAAAGTTTGAAAAAAAGTGGGATGTTTCCTGTTTTGAAGCTTTTAATGAACAGAAAAAAAGTCAATCTGTGGTCAGAGCTGATCAATGGAAATGGATCAGTCACTGGCTGATTAATTAGAGCATCACTCATTATGCTGAAACAATTGAAACCACCAGCTCATGGTTGTGGTCTTAATATAAGCAACTGTGATTCACAGCAACAAGTAAATTACTTGCAGTAAAAGTATTTTTCCTCCCTGTACATCTGCTTTCACTGATGTTATAAAGCATCCATCCTTTTATGTGATAATGTCTCCCTCGGTAATCATGGCTGTGTTTCCGCAAGGCTTATGGTTCACTATTGGCAGACCCTCATGAGTCTGTGATCAGCTCTGTCCTACTGACTGACTGCAAGGCATTAATCTACCGGGAATTAATAATGTACAGACTTGTAAGGTTAGAGCATGTGGATTTTAGAGGACACAAAATTTTCAAGCGGTTTCCTGTCTGAGGAAGTGTATAACAGGAGCGTAAACATTAGTGTCACTTGTGAATCTTAAGCATGGACTTGACATCAGTGTGATAGATTAAGAGGAAGATACACTAATGAAATGAAGCAATCGCTGCAGCAATGAATATATTACTGTCAATAAGTTGAATAAAAGAAGGCAGAACTGCTCCATCACTCATCCAAAGACACTGCTAGTAACAGTCTCTTGTATAGAGGGTTGTAGTTAAAATGACAATAAATCAACAAAAAACAGTGAAACAATGAGGAAGTTGTGGGTCTAGGGACAGATTTTTTTGATAATCTAAGTAGGAGTGCACTGGTGGCAAGAACAGCAGGCTCAACCACTGTCTTCATGGCCTTGTTGGACATCTGTCTGAGTTATTATTAAAGTGCCACAGGGGAGCTTAAAATGCAGCAACACCTTGGGACAGTATAATGAATGTAGGAAGTCTCTTCATGCATGTAAAAATAACACTGCTTTGATACTTGTTCCAACCAATACAACTAAATAACAGCTTGGTTTACACGGAGATGCAGAACAAAAAACTGTCATCATGAAGGTGAATAATCTTAAAAGTTAAATAATCTTCAAAGCTAAAGTTAATGCAGACCAGGTGAAATCTCTGCAGGAGGAGGTAGGGGATTGTGTAGCTGTGTTTGGTTTCATCCGTCACCTGGCGGAGGGAGCCGACCAGGGCTGTGGGAACAGGAAGTATGACATCACTAGCCTGACATTCAGGAATGTGGGAATGTCAGGCTGCCTGTTACTAAAAATCCAACAAGACGCAGAGGGGGAGAGAAAGTGATGGACACCAGATAATTCAACCCAGCTGAGTTACTTCAAACCTAAAGTTTGGAAGCTTTTAGATCAATTTTAATCTCGCAGTAATAAAGAAAACATGGTTCTTCTTCTTATTTGATTCGGGAGGTTCAGTTAATACACTGTAGGTAGAGGGATAGTGAGGTTCACGACTAGCTTTTTATCCACACCATTAATGTTCAAAAAACCTTATCAGCCATAGCATTATGGGCACTTAAACATAGATCCATTTTGACTCTATAAAAGCTATCATCTAAAGGCCCTTTAAAAGACAAGCAGATCCAGCTTATAAACAGAAATAAACAATGACATCAAACCTATTAAATAGACAGATTATAATTCAATTACATACAATCCATTTCCATCCTTGTTATAATACAGTCAAGCCAAATTCAGTGTAAACTGCCAACTGGTATAAGGTTACATATCTGAGAAAGACCAGCACTGAGTGATTTGCTTTGCACCAATTATATTAATATTATTTTTGTCATTATATGGATGCTTCATGTGATCTGGATCCAGAAAATTTCCAAGATTAAAGGAACATCCCAGGAAATAGGAATATGCTTTCCGATGAAGCTTGTTTGTCTCAATTAAAGCACCTTTTGAAAGTAAAAACCTTTAAGCAGGTATTAAACATATAAACCCACATTTTTGTATAATTTTTTTTATTGGTCTGATGTGATATTTTTATCTTAAATGTCATGTTTTCATTACTTGTAAGCGGAAAATCATCATAATTAACAGAAATAAAGGCTTCATACCTTCAGTCTGTGTGTAATCTATATAATGTGTCTCACTTAGTGAAATAAGTTACTAAAACAACTATTGAACTTTTCAATAATAGTCTAATTCAGTCACCTGGTTCATGTCTGGTTAACACTATTTTTTAAACAAATATTGGTCAGAATATTTCACTGCTCCCCACCACTGACTTTACTACCCAGGTAGGTTAAAATTATGTAATTTATCTGACCAGGCAGCAACAGACCCTGGCAGGTCTGCAGCTAAGCTGGACCCTAAGTCTCACATTGCACTAGATGCCATATTCTGACATCTTCATTTCAAACCCAGCCTAAATTATGCAATTTCTTCCTCCCTACATACATCAACGAGCCTTGGCCAGCAGTGAAAATGTGGGTGGTACACAAGGTTCTAATTTTTTGGACGACGTGTGGAATGTCTTGACCACTGGAGACACTATGATCCACCCATTCAGTTATTCAGTCCTAGTCAAACTGCATGAAACCTTGCACTTCCTAACTTTACTTTGCATTCAGAACATCAACTTCATGTATTTCCCCTCAACTACCAAGTGCTGTTGTAACTGATGAAGCAAGATAATTGTTGCTTGTCCATTCACAGTAAGTTTATATGCTTTTTTCTTTGACAACCCAGTTGTCAAGTATTTTAAACGAACGTGTATTGTTTAACCATACAAGTTCATAACCAAGTAATCTGAAACTCAGGTTAGTGCATCTGAATCTAAAGAGTTTTGTCTTGCTGATACTCAACATCATTAGAAAAAATGCTCTGAAAGTTTCCTGAGAGTGAATAATCCAATGCTCGAGTAACCTTTATATTAACAGAATACTTATTAGCAATATTGACTAGTGGCATTCTGGTGCATACTTAGTATATTTAGCAACCCATCTCTAAATGACACAGAAAGATAGTGAAATCAAATGGTCAATACATGGTTAGGTTGCGTGGAGACATTTAGCGTGCACAAATGTCAGGTAAACTTAAAGAGGTTGATTAAAGTTAAGGAGATCATGGAAAGTAGGTATCTGCAGTAATTCTGTGTATCTCTATAGGAAATTTCAGACATAGCAGTCACATACTGCTCGACCTCAAGAGAAATACGGATTGTATTAGCTCACAGTTCCTGATATCAGTTTACACTGATGAGGTATAACATTATAACCAATGTTATATCTCTCCATTATGGTATCTATTAGTGGATGACAAACTATATTACAGACCAAATTAACATTGTTTCCTTAAAATGTATGTGCTAGAAGCAGAAAAAATTAACAAGTCTAGAAATTTAGGCAAGGTTGACCCAGGGCCAAATTTAAATTTGTAGATGGATGGCTCAGAGCATCTCTAATACTACAGCTCTAGTGGGCTGTTCCACGTCTCCAATGGTCTGTATTTTTTAAAAGTGGTCCAAGGAAAGAACAGAAGAGAAGTGGCAACCAGATAATTGATGCACATGGGGAGAGAAGGCTTTCCCGTATGGTCCAATCCAAAAGACAACCTTCTATAGCTCAAACTGATGATGAATTTAATGCTGATTCTGATTAAATGTGTCAGAATACAGAACATTGCTATATGATGTGGCATGAAGTCTGGTCATAATCTTATGACTAATGGAAGTACTTAAAATAAAGTTGTAGTTCCTGTAAATCAGAAACTATCACAGAAAGGTCTAAATCACGTGCACAGCCACAACAACAACAACAACAACAAAAATGTCAAGCAGTTACTGAAGTATGATAGTGAGTTGCTGGAGGTTATCTCAGTATCTCAAACAACAAATATCTCAAACAAGTTTAACAAATTGAATACAGAAAGCAGCCAGAGACAGTCAGCCCAATAATTCTTCAGCAAACAAAACCTTCCAGATGAAAATGCAATAAACATTTCAGTACAGTCATTGTATTTTGTTCTTTTGGATAAAACGCATGCTAAGAAGATAAGAAAACCTTGTATTTTAGACAATGATTTATTAAAACTAGTATGAATCATTGTTGAAGGCAAGATGTCAGATACAGAGAAGAAACTAGAATCTGTTAAGAAACACAAACTTGTTTGAAAAAATGCAATGTACAGAAAAAAACTTAGAAGTTAAACGACAAATTTATAACACTCTTTTTTTTCTCAGCTCCACCTATTTTAAATCAGTCATGGTTGTTTCCAACTAAATGATATTGCCATTGTGTTACCCGGCTCCTGCTTAGATACTAACATCCACTTTCTGTGCCCAAAGCATGGTTTCTCTTTACGGACCCGTTGCCAAACTTGAGCAAAGAGTCGGACATGGAGATCTGGAGGAAGGAAAGCCCCAGAAGAGCCCAGCTGCTGCCTGGGAAACCAAACTCTGACTGATTCCAGCCCACGCTCTCTAACCCCAACCCCTCCTGTCTAATAACAACATTGAGCCTGCCTCTTGTTCTCCTTTCCTTTTCCACTGTCATGCCCATGCTGAGTTTAAGGGAAAATGAATCAACTGAGGAAAAGTGGTGAAAAATTCTCCACACATGTTCATGTTCTCACTGCCACGCCATGCATGTACGAGCATTCTAGTTGCTGTGTTGGACACTCACCCCTGTAGCGGAGGCTGTCTTCGTGGTGGTTGTGCTGGAGGTGGTTTTCCAGCGCAGGGGGGCTGCTGGCTCCTAGTTCTGCCAGTTTGCGGCTGGTTGCGGAGAGCTCAGATCGGAGGTTGGTCACTTCTTGACTTGCAGACTGGATGGCCCCATCGATCCTCTGTGCCAGCTGCTTGTTGTCTTCCATCATTTTAAGGATTTTCCCCTGAGGAGCAAATCCACACAGAGCAGCATGGTGTCAGCAGGAGCATTACACGGGGTGAAGCTGACACCCTCTTCTCATGCACCAACACCTCCTCTTCCCACTCCACCTGCACTTCTTTTCTTAATGTTTACTTTGCACATAAAAAAAACATACTAAGGTCCTTCCTCTCAGCTGGACTGAGCTGTGGGTAGAGGATCTCTACCTGTTACTGCATAAAAGAACAACGTCTAGAGTGACAGAGAGAGCATGTGCTTGAAGAGGGCAAGGGAGGAAGAAAAGCACAGAGCGCGGGAGAAGGAGAAGAAGACGAAGGAGGAGGAGAGGAGATGCAGCCCAGCAGGCGTAGGGAAGGCGAACATTCCCGCCGTGCAGAATGTGCTGTGAGCAGCTGCTCTCTGAGAGGACCCTGCACACACCGAGATGACATGCACCCTTTTTAAAAGGCCCTTTTCCATGTTGGGGGGGGACGGGGGGGGCAGTTTACTGAAATTTTCTCTCCAAACAAAATCTTAACTGCCCCATAAAGCTGCAAATCCCACAAACCCCGCAAAACCTGTAATGGTAAACAGTTTAGCGTAAATGGGGAAAAAATCAGATTTTCTCTTTAAATTCTTTTTCTCCCCTTTTGTTTTCCCACATTCAAAGCTTGGCAGCGGTATTAAACCTTTCGACGAGTGCTTGTAAACCCCTCTGTACCTTTTCACATGTGCTCCCACTTTACCCTTCCTCCCCTCTCACTTACACGCCCGCTTGTCTTTTTGTCTCTCCTACCCCTCCTTTTTCTTTCTATTATACATCCATCTCTTTGTCCTGGGAAAGTTCACCCCCACATCGATGGGAGGGGAAGGGGGCTGGCACAAGGCACCCAAGGGGAAAGCATTTCAACACACAGCAAACTTAGGGAAAGGACAGAGGCGCAGCTCCATAAAGGGGGAAATACAAAAAGAAGAGGCCTCAAGAAATACAATCAAGCCAAGAACGGCGAGAACATAGAAGAGCTTTCCTCCATTGATCAAAAACAATTGGAGGGATTATTTTCCATCTTATCTGGGCTTAGAAAACAAACACCACAGCCTTCAGTCCTTATCTTTATTGTTATAAAGGTCCATCACACATACAAAAGGGAAGGGGCGGGAAAGGCCCCAAAAAACGTTTAAAAACTGCGAGCCACACAATTTTATATTACAGACACATTTTCCCTCCGAAGAAAAAAGGGGAGGGGGGCTGGGGGTGAGAAGCTGATGGGAGAGTGACCCACAGTTAAGTCTCATCCTACTCGGGTTTGAAAACAGCACGGGGTTTAATTTTTACACGGCACCCAAATTTTAAAAAAGGGAAATTTTTTTAAAAACAAAAAAATTTTGAAAAAGGGAAAAAATGGACAGTCAAAAGGAAGGGGGCCCCCCATCACTCTTATTGTTGTAAGATATTTAAAACTACAGTAGGTAAGCTAGAAAGGGTTAAACTGTCAACTGAAGGCTGGTCATTAAAACAAATAGTATGACTAAGTAAATGCTGTTAGTTAATATCAGACTCTCATTCTTGTGTTCCTCTCTAAAGAGCACAACAACTCAAAAGTATTGGTATGTGCAAAAAACAATACTCATGTACACAGTGCTCTCTATGTTCATTGACAACATTGGTAAAAATGCGCTTTAGGTCATTCTAAGGAAAGAAAATATCTACCCTGTATAATGGGTCAGCACTAGGGTTTCTTACTGGATCTACCCAAAATATCTCACACAGAGGGCATCCTGACGGTCTCCTAAAGAGAGAACATGAGCCGTATCAAATGATCCCTATCCTGCCTGTCATCCATTCAGCGGAAGCTAATTTCTGCTGCATGTATCTACAGGACTATCTTGTTCTTTCAGTCTTTCATGAGCTGCATTATTTTTCAGGGGGATTGGCTGCCAGTAGCAATATTGTCAAGGGAACAGTTTGGCACGGATAGGCCATTCATCAGCAAATCTGTCCTGAGTGAAGGACCAAGTGAATTCAGGACAACATGAGGGATCAAGCAAGTTTGTCTTTAAAGGACACATTTGGACACATTTGCTCTTTTTCAACAAACTACCTCCAGTGCTAAACAAAGGTTGGTGCTAGAGCCATTTCTTAACTGCCATGAACAGGTTTTTCAACACAGTAAAACAGACACAAAAATGCTATTAAATTACTAAAAATCTTTCTTCCAGAAAATTAATCTCAGTTGGATACATTCTCAGTTTCTATACATGATCACAGTGCAGAGAGACACTTTATCAATGCAGGCATTTTCTCATAAGTACAGATTGTCATTATTGCCTTTCTATGTTGTAAATTATGTTTTGTGTTTGAATGCTTTTTACAATGGCAACTGGAATATCCAACCTTTGTTTGTTGTTTATGAACAGCACAACAAATAGCAGTTACATATGCAGTTTCAAGCAGGGCTAATGAATGCAGTTTATTATTAAAAATGCATTTGCAAGCAGTGTTTATAAATTCATTTGGAAACACTGATTGCTGAAGTACAGTAGCTGTACGGAGCCCATTCATCCTCATTGTCAATGTGAGCTGTCACTGCAAAAAGATGTATGAATATTACCAGCCTAGGTTGTGAATGCAGTTCTAAAGAACATTTAGTGATTTGATGCTTTTAACAATGCTAACGATGGTATCTGGTTTCTTATTGGTACTTATTAACACCCCAGCAAACTGGAGCACTTTCAAGCAACACTGTTTATGTTTATAAATTAATTTGCAAACATTGTTTAAAAAAATTGGTAAAAGCAGCAATTGTGAAATCAGCTTTGTGCAGCGTATATTCTGCCATTAACCTTTTGATTGTTTTTTTTTTAAGCTAAAGCTGAGAATTGGTATCACCTCAAATAGATCTCTTAATAGTACCAGTTCAAGAGATACATGCTGTTCTAAATGACATTTGGTATTTTAAATGCTTCTTACAATGTCAGCCTTTACTATCATTTCCGATCTTTTCTTGCAAACACCACAGCAAATAGCAGTTACATGTGATGTTTCAAGCAACATTTGTAAGTACTGTTTATGTTTATAAATTAAGTTGCAAATAGTTTTTTTTAATTAAAACAGCTATTATGAAAGCAGTCTAATGTGGTCCATCAACCTGCATTTCCTACGGTCCTGTTAAAAGTGACAGGATGAGGATGACAGACAATGAGGCCTTGTGATTCCTGTGGTAATTCAACTTTTTATTATTGTTTAAGGTCATTACTTATGTTATAAATGCTGTTCTAACTGATGTTTGGTGTTCTAGATTATATTTTTCATTGACAACCATATTTACATTGTCTAGCACTTATAAATAACACAAAGAACAAGAGTTACTCACATGGATTTCAAGCCGGATTTAGAAAAGCAGTTTATAAAATTTAAGTGGTCCATTGGCAAACATTTACTACCTGAGTGGTTGCAGAATAACACCAGAAATATTATAATTTATTTATTGTTATTTAGGGTCTCAAGAATCTGATGCCTTTCTGGTCCTTGGCTGAAAGGCATGGTAACACCCTGGACAGGTCATTGGTCAATCATAGGGCAAACACTTACGAAAAACTATTACACCCATATAGGGAGAATATGCAAACCCCACATAGAAAGGTCCCAGTATGATTTAAACTAATGACCTTCTTGCAGCAAGGCAACAATGCTCACAACAGCACTACACCAAAACATTTTTAAACACTGTTTAGCTGAAGGTGCCTTGAACCAACTGATGAATATGTTTATAGCAATAGCCCAGTAAATTGTGGGCTCTACTGTAACACTTGATTTTGATGGGTAATGGTATTTTTGCTCCTTTGCCATTTCTTACCTTTTTAATTTTGGCACCATTTCATACCTAAAAATGTCTGGAAGGAAAGCTGACATTTATAGTAGAACATTAGAAAACCTACCACCTTCCAGGAAGATGTTTTAGACCCACTTGGACATCTGATGAATTAAAGTCATTCTTTATTTTCTACACAGCAATGTAACTATGGCTCAGTGGGAAGAGTAGTCGTCTAGAAATTCCAAATGTTTTGGGTTCGATTCCAGTTTCCTCCTGTCACACGTCAATGTGCCCCTGGGAGAGGCCAAGTTCCCTTCCGATCTGAATATCGGTGTATGAATGTGTGCGTGTTTGTGAGTGTGAATGGGTGAATGCGCTTTGAGTGGTTGGTATGACTAAAAAATCCATTTAGAAATTCAGTTTATTTACACATAGTCTACTGTAAGAAAGCGTGTTAATATTACTACAATAAATACTATCTACCTGCACTTACAGGTATTTTGGTTTGATCGGGGTCATAGTAGTGTAATACAAAAAGTTTATGAAGTACAACTGATGTAAATTACATGAGATATGAGTATTTATGACCAATTATCTGCATAATTGATTAAAATACTTAACTGCAATAAAAAATAAACAGATACTCAATAGTTTAAAGACGTGGGTAGAAAATGGAAGTAGGAAGGAATAAAGGCATGAAATGTAGAGGTATGACTTGAAGCTGTTTTTGATGCATTGTTGTTGAAAAACAAACAAAAAACAGTGCTAAACAAGCACTGCCTATGAAATAGGACTGAAGCCAGTTCTGTGGAAAAAAACAACCAGTGTCACCTTTTTGCTACCTAATGCAGTGGCATGTCAGTAAGCACCTGGTGGACAGATCTCTATTCACAGGGAGGCTGGCTCAGAATCAAAGAGTTGTGTAGGACGTCGTCAGAATATTTAATCAAAAGTCAAAAACATGAATTTGCAGGCATTCATAGGGGGAAAACGAAGAGATCACGAATGCAACAGGGCATATCTATAATACAGCTTTCATTGCAGTATATCCAGTGGTTGTTGAGTGTATTTTCCACCTAACATGTGGACTGACCAGCAATACCATCCATACACCGACATCAGCATTTAAAGATGGGTTGTTACAAGATTATATGAGCTAGTTGCACAGATTTTCCCAGTAGTGTTTCTTTTTCATAAATATCACAGCTTTTCTTTCCTATCCTCTTCCTCTAGTATATTTATATTATATATCTATGTTCACTGTCTGTCTGTATGTTTTCAGTTTGTTTATCATCCATTTCCACACATTACAGTTATTGCTTTTAACAGAGGAACTGTCATGTTTGATCGCATGTTAGCAGATCATTATCACTGTCTAGACAGTCACATTCCTGCCCCCGAATGTTACCCTGCCCCTGACTTATAGTTGATTGGCAAAGTAAAAATGCACCATAGCAACACAAAGAGCATGATAAATGCTTCTGGACAGAAAAAGAGCATTAATTTTCTGAATAATGTAACATCTAAGTCCTTTCTAATATGAAGCCTCAACCCCAGCCTGGTTTCAGCCGGGTGTTCCAGACGCTCAACCCTGGAATGTAAGGAAATGAATAATTTATGGGTCAAGGGTCACAGTTATGTCACAGATGCACATCAATAACTACACAAATACTTTGAGGCCACATAATTGTGCCACGTCCAAAACATACAACGTCTCTCTGTGTGTCTCCAAAAGCTGTGCAGAAAATATGTGCGGCCTTAGCAGAAACATTAGGCCAGTGCAAGTGTTCAGCTGAAGCTTGACAGGCCAGTTTTAACGTAGCTGTTTGGGGTCTCAGTTTGTACATTAGTTTGATGCTGTTAATAGGAAGTTTAATTAAGTGTGCCGTGGGTGTGCAGTTAAAAAGAGGTATTGATAAACAGTCGCCATGACCATTTCTCTGGGTTAATTGAATATCGACTAATCCTCCACAGACAGGAATGTTCTCCATTTTATCCCAATAACAAAGTGATATACGGCTGCCCTCAACAATATATATAACTACTGATGCCCATCAAACCCAATGAAAAAGTAAAAGGCTGATGGAGCAGTTGCACAAAAAGAGAAATGTGTTATTCGAAAAATATGACTTAATTTTATGTTTATGACTACATGCACTATTGAGCCTTGAAGGAAATACTTTATGTGTTTTATGGAATAATTCCCATTAAAGTGATGAGTAAAATCATTAAAATCGTTTACACTGGTTGTGATGTTGTAATGAAACGCCTTTTCACACTACATTTTGGCACAAAGTACACTAAAGGTTTTAAATCATCAAGACGACACATCATAGGGTAAATTCCCATTTCTCCCACTTCCAGTATCAAGAAAGATTTGCTGAAAGATTTCATCTGATTAAGGGGTCAGTTCCTTCTGTCTATGAAAACGATGGACGCAGCAAAGCAGTAAGCTGCAAATAACACTAAAATGACAACAAACTTTATTTTAGACGTGACTTTATTGTGTTGATATAACATCTAAGTCAATGTTTCGATAACTGTAGCCTTCTGCTTATGTTACTGCTGTGTGCTCGCTGTTTGGCGCAGAAAAATGTGTTGTAACCACTCTTTGTAGATATGTTACATAAAGTTAAAATTTAGTCCTTAGCGGATTCGTGTTGAACCAACTCTATACCCGCCTTTTTAAAGTTATGTTCAAATCAATCTTTAAAAATGTCTCAGAGTCTACCAGATGACTAAGTACAGACTGAAATTATTGGTTGAATTCTAACAGATATTATTTTAGCAGTGAATATAGCAAGTTTACAATCTATACAAACATTAAATCATAAATCTCACCTGAATTAATCTGACTGCTTAGAACAAATGCCCTCAAATTGCAGCAATTCTTTGACCTGTACAATTGTAGTCTCTTTGCAAGTACTTGAAAAATAAATAAAACAAAATAAATAAATCTGCAACAACTTAGTATTCCTGAGGAGTCCTATTTTACCACCTTTTTTTGCAATTTTTTTTTTTTTACAAATTAGCATATCTGGTTCTCTAGCTGCTAAATGTGCTATATTGTCACGGTTTTGGCTATTAAATATTAGTTTTCCCTTTAAATAATAAAACAGATGTTACCATTAGAAGTAAAAAGGCAATGTTAAAAACGATGACAGTAAGCCACAATGGTAAAACAGATAAAGGGCTCTGAGGGTGGAAAACCTCAGAACTAAAGAGAGCCACAAAGTTTGGGTATAATTCCCTTTTGGCTCAAAGTTATTCGATACTTTGTTGATGTAGAGCACAATAATCTTTACTTGCTTTACAGCTTTTTCAGGGCTTTTTAAGGTCTGTGGCAACAAAGGGGCCTTAATGATAACATAATACATGTCTTCAAGAATTTAAAGGTTTCTGTTACTCAGGTTGTCTTGATAAAACTGACAAATAAAAGCTTTGTTATGCAAATCGTTGTTTTTTATGAAGTTGTGTGTAAAATAGTGCTTATTGTTGGTTTCTTTTTTAGGTGGTTACGGGCCTGTAAGCAACGTTGAATGATGAGAACGATAAAAATTCCTTTCTCAAAATGAAACCAGAGAACCTCTCATGAGGGCATTTTTTTTGTTTATACATTCCAGATAGGACTGAATGTACGTCTCGACCTCTTCATGGAGCTGCTCTGAAGCTGCACTTTCACTGACAGCAACTCTGACCTTTTGAATTTTAGCACGTCAAGATAAAGTTCCAGGACATTTTATTCTGGGAAAAAAGGGTTTGTCAGTAACACCAAACTTCTAGCAGTAAAGACTACAAAGGTTTTCATTTGTTGATTTTGGGACATGTTAATTGGCATTGCATTTAGGTGTCAGCCGTGCGAGTGTGATGGAGATGGAGAAGCAGAACCAGAGAGAGAACAGTGGGTAAATAGGAAAGTGCTCCATGCAGAGGATAAGAGGTATCATTTGAGTGAGTGTGTCCATCTCAGAGTTGGAAAAGAACAGGTCTTCTCTTTGCTATTACTTTTGCATTTTATTTGCCAGTACTTCTCTCAAACAACACACTCAAGAGGAAATTGCTTTTTCTTCACCGCTTTGAATGCAACACCAGTTTTCCACAGCAGTACAGAAAAAGAGGCCCTGACTCAATAGTGTTTTTTTACACTGAGAATTTTTACTCTGTTTCACAGTATAACAATAAAATAGAAAAAAAACCCACAGAGCATCTGTAAGTGGTAAAAAATAAAATTTTATATTAAATGCAAATCAAGGACAGTCTAAACAAAGCAAGGGAATAGCGAGCCATTCTTTCAGAACAGCTGCAATTGGATTTTTCTTTGAAATTGTTTCCTATTTCCGATTATTGCTTTTCTCCTACTCGTACTCGTACTCGTACTCGTACTCGTACTCGTACTCGTACTCTTACTCTTCGGTGTTGTCGTCTTCCGCTTCATCCGGGAGGAGTGGGGGCAGCAGACTCAGTAGAGACACCCAGACGTCCCTCTCCCCAGACACCTCCTCCAGCTCCTCTGAGGGGAGCCCAAGGCGTTCCCAGGTCAGCCGAGAGACATAGTCCCTCCAGCGTGTCCTGGGCCGTGCCCTTGGCCTCCTCCTGGTGGGACGTTCCTGGAACACCTTTCCCCATAGATGCCCGAGCCCGACCCCCTCCTTGAACCGCCACCTGAATGGGGTGGAGGGGTTTGAGTGCTCGAATGATCCTAGAGGTTATGTTGTCTGGGCCTTAAATGCCCCTGGTAGGGTCAGACAAAGAGCGGTTTAAGACGCCTTCATGAGGACCAGAAAATCAAGGCATGTGGCATCGCCCAGTACGGCGGAGCCCGGGTCCCACACTAGAGCCAGGCCTCGTCGGAGAGCGCCTGGTAGCTGGGTTGCTTCTTGTGTGACCTGGCTGGGCCAAGCCCGAACGAGAGACTCGAGGCCATCCCCCAGTGGGCCCAACCCCTTGCAGGGTGAACCATGAGGGACCGGTGGAAAGAGGATTGGGCAGCGGACGAAGATGGAGACCTCGGCGGCCCGATCTCCGGATGCTTGTTGCTTTTCTATGCCTCTCAAAACAAAAGTTGGTATCTTGTGTCAGCAGGGCATTATTGTCACTGTCAGGAGATACCAAAGGAGCAGATTGCTTCAGTCAGTCATTTTCTACCGCTTATTCCATAGTGGGTCGTGGGGAAGCTGGTCCCTATCTCCAGCAGTCTACGGGCAAGAGGCGGGGTACACCCTGAACAGGTCGCCAGTCCATTGCAGGGCAACACACAAACAACCATGCACACACTCATTCATACAATTTCATGCAATTTAGAGAGACCAATTAACCTAACAGGCATGTCTTTGGACTGCGGAAGGAAAGCGGAGTACCCGGTGAGAACCCACGCATGCACGGGGAGAGCATGCAAACTCCGTGCAGACCCCCGGAATCGAACCCAAGACCTTCTTGCTTGCTTCTTGCTGCAACAGTGCTATCAACTGTGCCACTGTGAAGCCCCAGATTGCTTCATTTAGTTTAAAATGCATATGGGACATTTACAGAAAAGAAATCTGGAAAAATGAAAATTAATCTCAAAACATATGTGCAAATAACAAACTTGGACAAATTATGGCTTGTCATTTACCTCAAAGGTAAATGTATGTGTGTGTGTGTGTGTGTGTGTGTGTGTGTGTGTGTGTGTGTGTGTGTGTGTGTGTGTGTATACATATATACATATACAGGGGTTAGACATTGAAACTGAAACACCTGTCATTTTAGTGTGGGAGGTTTCATGGCTGAATTGGACCAGCCTGGTAGCCAGTCTTCATTGATTGCACATTGCACCAGTAAGAGCAGAGTGTGAAGGTTCAATTAGCAAGGTAAGAGCACAGTTTTGCTCAAAATATTGAAATGCACACAACATTATGGGTGACATACCAGAGTTCAACAGAGGACAAATTGTTGGTGCACGTCTTGCTGGCGCATCTGTAACCAAGACAGCAAGTCTTTGTGATGTATCAAGAGCCACGGTATCCAGGGTAATGTCAGCATACCACCAAGAAGGACGAACCACATCCAACAGGATTAATTGTGGACACAAGAGGAAGCTGTCTGAAAGGGATGTTCGGGTGCTAACCCGGATTGTATCCAAAAAACATAAAACCACAGCTGCCCAAATCACGGCAGAATTAAATGTGCACCTCAACTCTCCTGTTTCCACCAGAACTGTCCTTCGGGAGCTCCACAGGGTCAATATACACGGCCGGGCTGCTATAGCCAAACCTTTGGTCACTCATGCCAATGTCAAACGTCAGTTTCAATGGTGCAAGGAGCGCAAATCTTGGGCTGTGGACAATGTGAAACATGTATTGTTCTCTGATGAGTCCACCTTTACTGTTTTCCCCACATCCGGGAGAGTTACAGTGTGGAGAAGCCCCAAAGAAGCGTACCACCCAGACTGTTGCATGCCCAGAGAGAAGCATGGGGGTGGATCAGTGATGGTTTGGGCTGCCATATCATGCCATTCCCTTGGCCCAATATTTGTGCTAGATGGGCGCATCACTGCCAAGGACTACCGAACCATTCTTGAGGACCATGTGCATCCAATGGTTCAAACATTGTATCCTGAAGGCGGTGCTGTGTATCAGGATGGCAATGCACCAATACACACAGCAAGACCGGTGAAAGATTGGTTTGATGAACATGAAAGTGAAGTTGAACATCTCCCATGGCCTGCACAGTCACCAGATCTAAATATTATTGAGCCACTTTGGGGTGTTTTGGAGGAGCGAGTCAGGAAACGTTTTCCTCCACCAGTATCACGTAGTGACCTGGCCACTATCCTGCCAGAAGAATGGCTTAAAATCCCTCTGACCACTGTGCAGGACTTGTATATGTCATTCCCAAGATGAATTGATGCTGTATTGTCCATACATATATATATATATATATATATATATATATATATAGTATATATATATAATATATATATATATTTATATATATATATTATATATATATATATATATATATATATATATATATAATATATATATATATATATATATATAAATGAACCTGAGGTGAGCACAGCTCATCATTCAATGTTGCTCTATTTGTGTAAGGACAAAAGATTCACCCTATGGTTTTCAGAGGCTAACTTTGGAACAACATTTCCCTTCAAGGTGAGCTTGGTGGTGGCTGTGTGTGTGTGTGTGTGTGTTTGTGTGTGTCTGTGTGTGTGTGTGTGTGTGTGTGTGTGTGTTTGTTTGTGTGCCCAAGTACACGAGCACACAGAAGAGAGAGGAGGTTTAGATGATGCGAAAATGTTTAATTTCTGTCTTTGTGACGATCTGACTTATAATGCATGCTGCTTAATTTGGTTTAAACATGACCATGATGCTTTCGGCTTTGCTTTAACAGTTCATGCCCCAGCCACCAAAACTTATAGCTTAAACTGACTTATTTTGTACCTGAATTTCATTATTTATGGGCAGAAGATGCAGCAGAGGAAGACAATCTGCTTCATTTTTTCTCAGACCTGGTACAGATAAGTATAGCCAAAACAAGAGCACAGATATTGTCTTTACAATATCAGTGCTCTTCTGACTGAAGGTTTTTTTTCACCTAATATGCTAAAACGGAATCAAAATCTTATTAAAAAGGAACATTGTGGTGTTTTGACTCCCTTATGTCGAAAATTATGTCGGACGGAAATGACCAACTTCAAAACAACTTCAGATTTCAGTATCTGACAGTTGTTCTGTATTACTGTATGTTTTTGACAGTGCAATAACAGTTTAACAGGCAAAACAAAAGAATTATGTCAAATCCCATCTCCACTCACAGGATAAACGGGTTAAAAGTGACCACAATCACAGATGTGGCCTAAAAGCACAACTTTTCCATCTGAATTTTTCCAAGTTTACTTTCTGAAGACAAAAAAAATGACAGCAGCTGTTTCGGCAATATAGTCATTATAAAATACATTTCAATCAAACAAAGACAACAGGAGAAAATAAAACAGATTTATAACTGATTACTAATGCTAGGTGATGACATATTCAGTACACTAGTTGGTGAATGACATTCTGATGTACATGTTTATATTTAAATGGTAAATGGACTGCACTTGTATAGCGCTTTATCAAGTCCCCAGAGACCTAAAAGCGCTTTACACTACAGTCATCCACTCATTCATACACACATTCACACACTTACAGAGGTGAGGCTGCCATACAATCGGCACCACCGAACCCTCGGACCACCATCAGCAGGCAAGGCAGGCGTCTTGCCCAAGGACACAACAACTGAGAGCGACAGAGCGGAGATTCGAACCAGCAACCCACCGGTTATAGGACAAACTTCTACCACTGCTGCCACTGTCACCAAAATACGGTAAATGAAAGAGAACTTGTTCATGTTGGAGCCGTGAACTTAGTTCAAAATGTTTAAGTGGTGAGCTATGAACATAAATTTATTAATTCTAATCTGGCTGAACTTAATTTAGAAAAAGTTATTAAGGATGAACTGGCAAAGTGTGTTTTTTTTTTTTTTTTGTGGCTAAAGACAAAACAAAACTGGGTGAAAGAAAAAAATGCAAATTGCTGCCATCTGCTTGTCCTGATAGGTGGGATTGCTCCTGCACGCCTTTTGTGCAAATTGTTTTTTAATCCGGTGCTGAAATGATACAAATAGAAGAAGCAAAATAGATTACACTGCTTCATGAGTCCCGTACTACTTTTCCTCACCAAATACTCTGTGAGCATGTGGATGACTGGGGCTTCAGAAATGTCTAATTTGTAATAGTTTAGGTGTAGGCAGGGCCTGAGACATGTATGGGCAGTCCACACAGGGTGCTGTTTGAAATTTACAAACATATGTTTTGCTAAACAGTAAAGCCTCTTTTGAAGCGATGCAGCATTAAAAGATCATCAAGCATTCATTGCACATGTGACAGTAAAGAAACACAAACAGCTGAGCTTCTGTCACACACAGTTTGCCGCTTTGAGAGCTCACACATTGCACAGACTTACCAGCTGGAAATGCCACAGTTGGTGGAAAAAACGGCATTCATCTGCGCAAGTCAATGAAGTGCAAGAGCCGTTGGTCTGAAGTGTGAAAACACAAGGACAGCAGGCCATTGATTGAGTAAAATATAAACAGCAGGGAACGGAAATTCAACTTTTTCTTTATAAACTTCCCAATAAGCTTTTACTTCTTCTCTGTCACTTTCTGTCTTTCTGTAAGATGCCTGCTCCACACTCCTTTGAGTGGTTTCTTAGCAAGGAGCTCCATAGTTTATGGTGCGGAAAGTGTGAAAATGTGGAAATTGCTTTTTATTTTATGACACAACAGCCAGTATTAATGGATCTCATTGTAATGTGTCCCTCAAGGCGACATGCTCAATCGGACTCGGTACCTGTTAGAACTTGCTGCTGCCAGGTGGAGGTGAAGGCAGAAATATGTGAAACAACCAGAAATGTAGGAAACTGTTATTTGTGTTTTTACTGTAGCTGTTTTGCATTGATTAGCAGAGGAAAAACATAAGTGAGAGGAGAATTTTCTTTTGTTGAGTGCTGAAAAACAATTTTGTCTCGTTTAGTTTTAGTTAATGCTCTATGCTCTGGACTCTTTAAGGTAATGTCTGAGTGATACGCCAACCAGAGCATCATTGTTGAGGGACAACATGCTGTTTGTCTCCTTGCATAAATGCACACTAGTCTGTCTCAATCATCCCTGCACTCATAACCCTTAACTTTGAAAAGAATCTGAGTATCAGCCATGCATTAGCTTGACTCTAAGTTTCACTTTGCAATCCTATCTTTTGCTTAGCTTTGTTTAAATTCTTCTTTTATACTAGTCTAATTTTTCTTCCCACATCTGCTTGTTTCAGTTTCACATCACAGCGTTTATTCTGTGGCTCTGCCTTTTTGGTTGGTAATTTGCATCTCGCTTGGAATGTAAAAAGGGTGTGGAAACAATTATGTTCCAATTTTAGATCAGCATTTTACAAATTCATTTTGATTGACAAGCCTTAGAACCATTGTTGTTTTCTGAATAAAATTATCACCCAGCAAAAAACTCTTTATTGGATTTTAAAAAACAACAATTGGGTGGAAAAAATTGAATTCCTTGTCGGTTTTCTCTTTTCTAAAAATGGTCAAGATCATATATACATGCTCAAACATACACATAGACAAACACCTCCACCAATATTTGGTTAAATATTCATCAGTAAGTTGCATAGGAAACACATGCTGTTTTGTGTTAGTGTGGGACTGAATTTTTCTAGCGTGTTCCCCTTGCTGCTCAATTGTTATCACAGACTTTATAAGGCAAGCTAGAGGTGTGCATGTGCCCAAACTGGGACGTTGCAGACACTTCTCAGACATTGTGTACATGTTGCAGTGTTCGTAAATGTAAACGGGGGGATAGTACTTTGTCTGTTTTTACTGTAGGGAGAGGGGAGAAGAAGAAAAGGGAGGGCTTAGGGATGAGTCCTGGTTTATTAGGGGCTCAACAAGGACTAGCTGAGCCCCTAATAGCCTAATGAGCCGTATTAATCTTACTATTGGCTGTTGTCAGTATTACTGTTGATAATAAGAGCTCCTGTATTACCTATAGTAGGCAGTTATTTTAGTGTTAAGAGAACATTTCAGGATATCTGTTAAAAAACAGAGTGCCTGATAATCCTGATGGCCCAGTAGACTAACTGAAGAAAGAGGGATTGCATTTTTTAATCCCAGCAATCCTAATGGTTGGCTACAATCCACTTGGCTGGGATTTGTTCATCTTAAATTGCCATTTTTGATTAATTCAAGTGACAGTTGCTAGAATTAACAGTATTTAATACATTTTTGTAGCAAACAACTAGCTCCTGGCATAGTTCTGGCTGAATTTTATTATCAGAAATGGGAGAGAGTTTATTTGTATTTGCTGCTTTTCTGACTTTTAATAATAGGTCACAGATTTGGGGCCGATCTAGATTTAATAAAGTTAATCATACAATAAGGATACTGTCTTGTGATGTCTTTTTGTAGAGCAAAACTGCCCTGGCAGTTGCCTGAGCAACCATCTGCTCCATATGCTATGCATGAAACTGTTTTGATGAATCCAAACTGTTACCTACTAAAGAAAGATTGTTAAGGACACTCAATAATAACCCAGGAACAACCAGATACAAGCCTGTTATAAAGCAGCTTTGACACCACTGTTTCTGGTCACAGCGAAGCAAGTTTCAACACAGACTTGAAAGGAATTGACCGGAAAAGATGTCCTGACTTCAAAACTGAAACCTTCGAGCCTGACAAATAGACAGTCTAAATGCCTTCTGGGGTAAATAATTATGACTAGATGAGACAAAGATTGGGCTGTTTGGCCATAATAGAAATATTTATGGAGGAGTAACGGCGATCCTTTATCCTTAATCCTCCACATCTAGGGCACCTCTAACCCTGCCTTGTTGTTGGTTAGGAAAGCATTACATGCCTGTTACAAAGTGGTGGAGGTTGTGTGATACAGTGGGACAGTTTCACTTCAAAAAACCCTGTGAACTGTGCTAGAGTTGGGGGTATCATGTGAACTTTGAAACACCAGAACATTTTAAATAAAAATCTGGCAGACTCTACCAGAAAATTACAATTGGATCTCATTAAATCAACCTTCTTCTGCAAACACCTACAGTCCCCAGATCTCAGTCTCCATATTCGTATAAGAAGCCTGTCGGTGAACAGCGGAGATGGTCGCAAGTCATTTTTTCCAAGTCCAAGTCAAGTCTAAGGTCTTTGAGGGGAAACTCCCAGTCAAGTCCCTAAATACTTTTTTTTATCAAATCCCCAACATCTAGGTGACCTCTAACTCCACATCGTTGTAGGTTAGGAATCCAAACCTGTACTGTTTGTCCTTAGGCCTAACATAATCATTAAATTATCACCTTTAAGTCTATTAATTGTGTATAAATAATTATGCCTGAATTATGTCTTAAATGTATCCACTGTAGTATTTATCACTGTAAAAATATAATTAAACATTTATGCTCTAAGAAAAATAATAGAAACCGTTTCAATGTCAAATTAAAACAGAAAAACAGGAAATGCTTTGCTTTTGATATTTTTTTAGCCAGAAGTGGCCTTGTAATGTTGCAGCTAGTTAACAGTGAGAGAATGTTGGGGGTATGTTACGTTTAATTTTGCTCTGAAATGATCCAAAGTCATTTTACACAGCATTCATTTGAAAAGAAATTCATGTGGTCATTGTTATAAAGCTATAGCTAACATAAACATATGGTTTTGAGCTATTGACATCCAATAATAATCCACCACTGGCTAATAATCAAGCACATCCTTTCACAGTAAAACATTCGCAGCAGCTGCAGGCTGCAGCTCACATAGTGGCTTTCTTTCACTTCTCATTAGATGAGATAGAAACTGTTACTAAAACTCAAGTCAAGTCTCAAGTCTTTAGGGCACAAGTCTAAGTCAAGTCTTTTATTTTTGCGACTTAAGTCTATCTTAAGTTGAAGTCTCAAACTCAAGTCACCAGTTCTGGTAATCAGAAGAGAAGAGTGCATTGGCGAGGAACCAATGAATCTGGGCAATCTAGAGAAATTGTCCAAAGTTGAAAGATCCAAGTTGCCTCTCCCTGTCGCCTCCATCCTTCCAATATGTCTTCAGAAAAAGATGAATTACTGTCTTATTGGCAAAGAGAGATGAACAAAGCATTAACAACAGCTAAATAAATTTTGTTTTTTTATTTTGAAATTATGCTTTTGCAATAATAGACATTTCTTTCCTGGCTTTTTAAAATGTTTTACACTACAGCAACTAAAACTTGTTTTCCTGGGTCATATTCAGTAATAAATGCATGGCAGCCATTGTTGGACTGCTTTGCAAACTGTAGATGGGTCACTGAAGAAACAGGTGCAGACTACATTACATTAGCAACTGTGAACCCAAAGAAAAGATAGTGAAATCAGACTGCAGCTTTATCATCAGTTCTGATCAAAGGTACCCTGAGAAGATGATTAAATTTATATCTGATTCACATCTTTCGCATTCATCTCTTTTTACAATCTGTGTAATTATATACACCATGCTCTTTAATCACATGTTGCTGTTCAGGCCCTGAGCAGTGCACAGCCAACAGGTTAGTAAGCGGAAAAAAGGAAAAGATCCACTCCTCCTCTGCTGTTTGAACTTCAGCAGAGTGCCAAGCTACGAAGGTTGCCTTTGGAGGCTAAGATAAGACCCGCCAAGAAACACCTACTATCATCGGCCTACCTCAGTCCATCTATCACCATCCCCCAGATTCCACTCCAACACCTTGCACTCATGCTCATCTACTATCACTGCGAGTTTGGTAATGATAAACAGTTTGACAACCTCTCCTCTCAGAGATAACAGCTGATGGGACTGCGGATGAAAACATTGCCAGGAGCCATGATGAGCATCAAGATAAAGACTCGCCAACAGGACTCTGGTGGGAATTGAAGGAATAAATGGATGTGGAAAGGTGAGGGTGGTTCGATTTACCTCAAGATTTGCAGGATGGAAAATAGACCTCGGATGATAGAGAATCAGAACTATGCTCCAATCTACTGAGACCAGTAAGATTTACACTCATTTCTCAGAAGTCTCCAGTCTGCTCCCTGTAGACTGTTTTCTGTAACTGGCCTTGCATCCTAAAGTTCAGTTTTTTATGCTTTGAAACTGACAGTTTTTTGCTTTGCACACAGTGAAATGTTAAAATCACAGTGTAAGCAAGAAGTATGCATACAATCAGGTACAAATCAAAGAACCTGCTAAACGACCAGCTGGCATGAGATGAACAAAAACAAAGATAATTCATGTTATGTGTTTCAAGATTTTTTGTGTGAACTTTTTAAAGAAAAATATTTATTGTTGCAATTGATGTTGCTTGTTTTGTTACATTTATTTTGTGTTGCAGCACCCTTTGCCTAGCACATATTTCTCCTATGGGTGACCCGGAAAACATGAGAGAATGAGAGGTATGACTGTACGACAGCCAAGTTGTGACATGAAAAAGATCCTCAAGCGTTGTTCGAATGAATCCAAATAACATAGACCTACTAAAATATTTACTGGCAGCTTTGTCACAGGCAGAATCCTGCAGAACATGAGTATCGACCAACCTCACAGAGCAGCTGTCTGTGTGTAATCCTTCAGGAGGATAACCGTCAAGCCAAATCATATTTTTAAAATGTACAGTCAACCTCATTCATTGCTATCCTTTCTTCCATTAATCTCTTTCTTTTCTTCTCTCCAAGCAGTGGAGTCATTTTCAGAGAGCACTGCAGCAGAAATCTCGGTGACAGAGCTCTCCCTGTTGATTTATGATGTACAATTACTTATTTATTGGCTAATCACAGTAGGCTGCTGAGGGCAGGTTAGAGTACAGGTCCAGAAGACAGCAGACCAAGTCATGGAGAGAAGGATAGGAGAAGAGCTGCAGTTTGGCCTGTCAGGAGTTTCATTTTGGGAGCATGTAAATAAAAAAAAACGTGCAGAATCATGTTCATATTTGACACCATACCAAAAAAGAACAGATATACGATGTAATCAGTGGCTGGCACTGATTACAGTGCAGCTACAGGAAAATTAGTTTTAGCTGAAACATGACAAAAAGACCACTATCGGACCAATTGAAGAAAGACAAATCTGAGAGCTGTTTCAGAACAGTGCATTGATAAAGAGCCTAGCAGGTGTTTGTCATGGTACAGCTGCAGGTTTTATTTAAGACATATTCATCTCACTATCGCATGTTTCACTCTAGAGGACGGTTCCAATGAATAGCAACAGTGCAGATAATGATCACTCTGTCGCTGTTTTATCTATGTCCCTACACAGCTTCTTTATATGCATGGCAGTGCATGTACAATACATGCCCAGCGACAGTTTCCTCATATCTATAAGGCACCCCAGTCCTGGAAACAGCCTTGTATGGAACAAGTGCATAATTAAAGTCCATTTTAATAAAAGTCACATGGGTTATACTACAAAGCAAGTTCAGCTGTCAAGGTTGGTGTTTGAGTAGGACCAAAGTGCAGACAGGACATCATGAACAACATGGAGAGCAGAAGGATTTAATAATAATGTACTATACTTACAAGTAGACACAAGGAGCGTAGGATTTGGAACCAGGATGACAACGGAAAAAAGGGAATGCTGAACAGCCGAGAGAGAGGACTGAGCAGAGAAACTGAGAGCAGGAGACTACTAAACAAAGAGACCTCAACCAAATACAAAGGATCTAAAAACACCAAAGGGAAAAAGCTGAATATTAACATAGCAGTGTAGGTCTACAAAGAAGAAATATAACAATTTAGTAAGAAACTAAACACATGAACCCATATGGCTGCTTTTTCTCTTCAATAAAAGTCTTGTGAAATAATTTTTTTAAAGAAATGGCAAAAGTTCTTTTGCTGCCACCATTCTCTCATGCTTTGTCATTGCTGTTGTCTGACTCCTCTATATGCATCTGTACCTTTAAATGGCATTCATGCCTGTGCATCTAAGCTGCCAGGGGTGTGACTTTGTTTGACAGGTATGAATCAGATCAGATCAGATGTGATATTTACTTTTTCTTTCATAATTTATGTCTTCTGGACTTTTAGAACTTTTTTCAGCAATTTTGATGAGGGTGGCACCATAGTCGATCTTTGCCCCAAGCAGAGGATCTTAGTGGCTGGAAGGTTGCTGGAAGGGGATGGGAGAATGGACCAGATGATGGATAGATGGAACTTAGCCTCGTCTGCAGTAATGTGAGTGATGCTCTGGTATGTCATGGTAAACAAAGAGATGAAAAGAAACACAAAGTTCTTGATTTACCTGGCCATCATTTTTTCTGAGCCTTAGGCTCTCTATGCTCATGAAATATGGATTATGAATAAAAGAAGGAGACCTCGGACACAAGGTTTTAAATTTTTGTTTGCTCCATAGAGTGAAGGGAGACTAGCTGAAAACTAATTTCTTTTAGGTGGATGGATGGATGGATGGATGGATGGATGGATGGATGAATGGATGGATGGATGGATGGATGGATGGATGGAAAATTTCACTTTTGGGTCAAAATAGTTGCCTATACACCAGACAAACTAAAAAATAAATCAAGTTATTGACGTTGCAATAGTGTTCTTACTTTATTGCTGTAAAAGCAACCTAATAGAGTTGTAAACTGAGTAGAAATGTGTTATCAAGATACAAATAGATGTATGTAGGGGATTTCTGTCTTTATTTGCATATGCTAAAAGACAAAATTCATTTAAAGAAGTTAAAAAAATAAGCGAAAGAGGAAGTGGAGAGAAAGATAAAAAAAATGTTGGGGTATAGACATAAAAAAGACAAGGTCAGTGCCAAATATAAATGTGAAGTTGCAAAGTCATTTATTTCATTTTAGAGTTTTATCTCTGTTAGAGACAGAGCAGAGTTATCAAGGGGGCGAAATTGAAACCTTTTCAAGCGTTCAGTAGAAGGAGCACTGATGACCAGACCTGCACACGCTCTCTCTGTACTCCTGCCTAAGAATACTGTTCTGCATGGACAGTCGTTCATATTGTACAGACATAGAGAGAGAGAGAGCTGCACACAGAGATAGCTTAAACATTAAAATGCAAAAGCAATTAAATGCAAGCAACAACAGTGCTTATGACGTACCAACCTGACAGCAGGACTCTGATTATTTTAATTAGTGCAATATCGCTGAGTCATCCGTGAACATAACTGAGGTGGAAAGGAGGCATATTTTCTTCTTTTAACTTCAGTGAGAGGCTACGAGTGCTTTGCACAATTTATGTTTTAATGCGAAAGAGGGAAGCACTTATGCAAATGTGTTTAACGAAACAAACTGTGCTGATGAATTACTTTTCTCACTTCTGTGTTTTATTTAATAGCTGCAACTTATTCTAATTGTAAATGTATGTGATTTAAATGTGTTTATTAAGCTGGTTCCTGCAGGAGATGGGAATTGCATTAATCTGCATGTTAAATTACTTTGTCTGAGTCCAACACTTGTCTGGCTTGGGGAGTTGAGTTGTAAGGGATTAAAACAAGGCATTATTATTGAGTTCAATGAAAAAGAGAAACAATATAATGTTCTCTGGTGCCCCTAAAATGTAAAACAAACCAATTACCATAATATGATTTCACAAGCTAAATAAATGAATAAACCCCAGGCAATGTCCCCTGGGTGTGACCTTGCAGACGAAACCTCGTTTGTTGACTGTCCTTGTTGACTCCAGTTTTTCCAATATGTTTGTGCACCTCATTCAGCCGTGTTTCTTAAGAGAAGAAAATAAAAGGAAGCCAGACCAAGTGGTAAGAGACTGGAACACAAAGAAGGATAAACGCTGTTTATCACCTTTTCTCTAAATATCAAATCAAAGGCTGCATGTTTACAGAGGATAACAATCATGTAGAACTGATATCTGCAAGACTTAAAAACAACCTTCTATAACACAGATCCTCAAAAGCTTAACTATATGACCCAGAAAAAAAAAAATATATATATATATATATAGATATATATATATATATCTATATATATATATAGATATATATATATATATATATATCTATATATATATCTATATATATATTTACCTGGTTTCAGTGTTTGAAAGCTCTTTTTAAGCTCACTTATACTCAGTGCAATTGTTGCTGTACTGACAATAAATATCCTTTAAGTACTTTGGCCTATGTTTTCTTTGGTCATCAATTAAAAATAGATTGCACTATATTACATTTGAAAACTAATAGTGTAGCAAAGCCTTTATAAAACTTGCAAACAATTCAGAAAACTTAATTACTATGGTGTTATCTTTCTATGATTTCCTAGTACCTGAACTCCATAACCCTCCATAGTTATTAGCACTACTGAAAGATGTGTTCATATCCTATAATAAATTTATTGTGTTGTTGGACTGGCTGAATCTAACAGTTATTATTAACAGAAAATCCACATTTAATTTGAGTACACCTATGCACATATATATATACAGGGGTTGGACAATGAAACTGAAACACCTGTCATTTTAGTGTGGGAGGTTTCATGGCTAAATTGGACCAGCCTGGTAGCCAGTCTTCATTGTGATGCACATTGCACCAGTAAGAGCAGAGTGTGAAGGTTCAATTAGCAGGGTAAGAGCACAGTTTTGCTCAAAATATTGAAATGCACACAACATTATGGGTGACATACCAGAGTTTAACAGAGGACAAATTGTTGGTGCACGTCTTGCTGGCGCATCTGTAACCAAGACAGCAAGTCTTTGTGATGTATCAAGAGCCACGGTATCCAGGGTAATGTCAACATACCACCAAGAAGGACGAACCACATCCAACAGGATTAACTGTGGACACAAGAGGAAGCTGTCTGAAAGGGATGTTCGGGTGCTAACCCGGATTGTATCCAAAAAACATAAAACCACGGCTGCCCAAATCACGGCAGAATTAAATGTGCACCTCAACTCTCCTGTTTCCACCAGAACTGTCCGTAGGGAGCTCCACAGGGTCAATATACACGGCCGGGCTGCTATAGCCAAACCTTTGGTCACTCATGCCAATGTCAAACGTCAGTTTCAATGGTGCAAGGAGCGCAAATCTTGGGCTGTGGACAATGTGAAACATGTATTGTTCTCTGATGAGTCCACCTTTACTGTTTTCCCCACATCCGGGAGAGTTACGGTGTGGAGAAGCCCCAAAGAAGCGTACCACCCAGACTGTTGCATGCCCAGAGTGAAGCATGGGGGTGGATCAGTGATGGTTTGGGCTGCCATATCATGGCATTCCCTTGGCCCAATATTTGTGCTAGATGGGCGCATCACTGCCAAGGACTACCGAACCATTCTTGAGGACCATGTGCATCCAATGGTTCAAACATTGTATCCTGAAGGCGGTGCCGTGTATCAGGATGGCAATGCACCAATACACACAGCAAGACTGGTGAAAGATTGGTTTGATGAACATGAAAGTGAAGTTGAACATCTCCCATGGCCTGCACAGTCACCAGATCTAAATATTATTGAGCCACTTTGGGGTGTTTTGGAGGAGCGAGTCAGGAAACGTTTTCCTCCACCAGTATCACGTAGTGACCTGGCCACTGTCCTGCAAGAAGAATGGCTTAAAATCCCTCTGACCACTGTGCAGGACTTGTATATGTCATTCCCAAGACGAATTGACGCTGTATTGGTCGCAAAAGGAGGCCCTACACCATTCTAATAAATTATTGTGATCTTGTGATCTAAAACCATGAAAATAAGGACAACTCTTTGAATGAGAAGGTGTGTCCAAACTTTTGGTCTGTACTGTATATATAAATTGAAGATTAATGACATTCATACCTTTGTCGGTAGTGTATGTGAATGTTTGACTGTGAATGTATTCTAAAACCTTACGTTGTTTACAATGTATTTCTAGTAGATCTTCACAAACTTGGGGGTTAAAAAAATTACTCAATTAAATTTATAAACAAACTTTCTTTATTATTTTAACATTAAAGACAAATACAAAACTAAACCTAAACAGTTTTTGTATCATTGCAAAGCTGTTAATAAGGCAGAAGAAGCTTTGTAGGGTCGTTTAGCGGCTGCAGACTGGGATGTACTGTTCTACCAGAACAGTGAGATACTTCACCAATAACAAACCCTGGAAAACTCACCCATCAGTCCTCATTGACTGTAGACCTGTTGCCCGGACATCCCACATTATAGAGGTCCTAGAGAGACTCCTGTTGGTGCACCTGAGTAAGCACGCACGCACATATCAGGACACCTTGCATTTTACTTATTGCCATGGAGTTGGAGTTGAAGATGCCATCAAACACCTGCTTCAACAAAACTACTGTCATATCTGGACAAAGCAAGCAGCACTGTGAGGATCAGGTTCTTTGATTTCTCCAGTGCATTTAACACAATTTAACCTGATTTACTTTGTCCGAAACTCCAAAAGACTCAGGTGGAGGCCTCAACAATCTCCTGGATCAAAGACTACCTGACAAACAGACCACAGTTTGTGAGACTGAAGGGTTGGATAAATACATTGGTGCACCCATGGAAAACAGACTGGACTAGAGATGCAACTGTGAAACTGTCTACAAGAATGGACAGAGCTTATTGAGAAAACTTTGGTTCATGACGAGATGTTGCACATCTTCTATGAGTCTGTGTTGGGGAGTACAGTCTCATCTGCCATCATCTGCTGGGGTAGCAGCATTAGAGTCAGGGACTTAATAAAGCTCAACAAGCTGATAAAGATGGCTGGTACTGGGGACTCCTCTAGAAACTCTGGAGAAGCACAAAGAAACATTTTTTAGAAAATTAAAAACATAGACAACCCTGAGCATCCTCTTCATGAGACTCATACAACAACAGTTTCTTCAGTCAGAGGCTTCTTTAGATAAGCTGTAATACTGGAGATACTACAGGAGATCCTTCCTGCTCAAAGCCATCAGCATCTACAACTACTATTTGAAGAAACCTGCATAATATGAGTTACAACATTTAATTTCCCCTTTGGGTTATTAAAGTATTTTTTAATTTAACTGGAGTTGACTTTGAAAACACCTGCACACCACAAGTAGTTTGGCTAAATATATTTTGTGGAGTTCATTAAAGCACCATCTGCTTACCAAAGCAGCACAAAGGTTCATGATGGAACAGAAAAGAAAAAAAAGACGATAATAAAAATTCACAGAAAGATTCAGTAATCTGGCAGCAGCGGTATCTGACGATGTATAATTTTGTATGCTGAAAAGCTTTCTGCCGAGATTCCCTCTTGAGCAGTCAGACTTCAATAAATGGAGCATCCAAGCAGAAAAGAGCACTGCAACCAACTATCATCTCTCACTAGCAAATTTATACATGTGAAAATGCAGAGAATGTGAGAGGTTTCAGAGTCAAACTGAGCAATCACAGTCAAATTTATGAATACTAATAAGAGTGGTGAAGGGCAAACTGGAACACGATTCGTGACGCATACAGCACAATCAAACCAACTGTTTTCATTCCTATAATAGGCTTAAAAAAATATAGCGAAATTGAGTTATAATTATGAGCATTTCTGTATGACATTTCCTGCATTTGTACTTCGCCGTGAAATCCCTGGTTAATCTTTCCATTAAAATGCCCCTTTTTTTTCTACACGTCCTCCTCCTCCCAGGAACTGATGATGTGCAGCAGTGGGACGTTAATATGGTAAACAGAGTGAGAATTATGTGGATGAGGGCTAAGTCAGGCGTGCATTTTTATGCTTTCACACCCAAAAAAATGATATAAATGAACATTTTATGAAGAGAATCTTTGTATGTAAAATCAGTCTGGATTTGCATCTCCCAACCATTTGCTGCATTGAGAAGAAAATAATGTAGGGCTGTTTGAATTCCCTGTACACAAGTACTTCTCTCTTTTTTTTACTCTAATTGCTACATAAATAACACAGTGGCTATTTCGTTCTGACTTTAGTTGCCTTGCATAATTGAAAAGAATAATAATAACTTTCCTCTGACTTTTCAACATGGCCTTTTTTTACACAGTCAAACATTTTTGCTGATTTCTAACAAACATATACTCTAACATCTCTTTAAGGGGAAACTTCATTTGCCTTTGTTATTTGGGGGGGGGGGGGGGTTAATGCTTTTAAGCCATTTCCGACAAGCCATTTCCGAGAGTATGAAACCTCTAAACAGGATGAAACCAAACAGGAAAATAACTTCATCACACAAAAGCAGAATTACACAGCTTGAACCTACCGGCTGAAGGTGTAAGCTGTTTTTTAAGTTTCTTAACTATTTGCAGTGATTACATTTTTCTGGGTTCTGCTCAGCCTGATAGAAGTCTGCAAACAAACTTGCTACCAGACTTTGCTAAAAGTTTTTAAAATATGCTATTTAACAAAGATCAGGTGGAAGAGATCCCTGAGATATTGTTTGTAGACTGAAATCAAACAATTTTCAGCCTTATCGTCCCTGACCCGTGAAACCCTGGTCAGAAAAATTTAAAAAAATTATCTTTTTCCTTTCAGTTAAGCGCCACATGCAAATGTTCTCTGGTCCCATTGACAACAACATTGTCATATGTGGGATTTGTACTCATGGAAAGACTCAATAGGTGTCAGCATCATAGAGGTGTTTAAATAAAGCACAGAGATGTAAGATGCTATTTAAGAGGAAACCATATTTTTTATAACATGTCTGTGGTTCATTCAGACTGCAAGAGACCAGGAGAGAAGCAACACTAGTAATGCACTAATGAATTGAAACTGAATGGAAGACAAAAAATAACACAGATTTGATTATCTTGTAATATGCTGTCAAAAAAGAAGGACTTTTGTCGGTCTAAATATCACAAGAAAACAAATTTTGTTTTTGATTTTTTGAGGAAATAACCGGGTTGGATCAACCTTCTTCAACTTCGTATAATTTTGAACTTTATGTAAATTGTTTCTATAAATATTCCTTCTGTGGTTTAATTCAAGAGTGCAAATGTTTGTAAAAACAGCTGTGCTTTCAGCTTCTACCTTGCTGGTCTTCTTGTTTGCCAAGCAGCACCTTGCAAAAATGGGGACGTGCACTGTCGGCCCAAACGACAGAAGGTGCCCCCTCTGTATAGGACCGGTGACACTTTTTCCAGAGAGATGGCATTTGTGAGAAGGAAAAACATAACAGGTATAAATTTGCCACCTTTAACCCACACAGGATGAGTCTGAACAAAACCAATCAGCTTCTTTTTTCTTTTGTATTACTGTAGATTACATGACCAAATTAGACTGTGAAGATGTAGATCCCATACACAGTATGCATAATTTTGATTAAACAGAACAAGCAGCATTCACATGAATATTTTATGATTGCTAGAAATTTATATTTTTTTCTTTTGCAGTCCTTAACAAAAACACAAAGAAAATTACAGATATGGAAAAATACCACAGCATGTTTATGATTTTCATGTTTATACATTTTCATTATGTATATTATATTATCCTCTTACTTTAAGGAGGAGTCTTCAAATACAAAACTTAGGAATATACCATGAAAAACATGCATACATCAAGACGTCCATGCATGTAAGGGTTCTCTCAAGATGACAAATGAAAACAACAAATTTTAATCTGATAGATCGTCATTGATCTGATGGTGCAGCAGCACCACATAAAACAACAATACAGGCTGTTTTGTAGCTGTGGACCAGATGCTTGCCTGGTTTGAGCCTTCAGAGACATTTCCCTTAAAAGAGAGTGTTTATTTCTTACAGACGACTAAAGGATCTGAAGGCATGGAGCATTTAAATCTCGTTTAAGGTCAACAGGGAATACAGCAGCTTTGATAACAGGTACCATTTTTAATTCCACGCTCTTGTGAACTCCACAGATTTTCTGGCTTTCGAAAAAGATTAAAGTAAACCAGGTAACACGTACAAGTACTGGAACATGTGTTCAGAAGAAGAAAAGGTTGAGATGAAAGCAAGAAAGGACAGAAATGTTGCTGCTTTTCACACAAATGTCTCCACTCCTGTTCTGCACACTTTGACTGATGCTTTCAATGAACTGTTCATGCCCCAGTTTTAAAGCACACCTCAAACTGAGTGCTGAACAACTAATGGACCAATGAGTTCTGCATCTGGATGAGTCTGTACAGAATCAATTTAAAGAAAAGCTTCTATCAGATGTGAAAAAAACTCTCTAAGAACGTTTCCTGTTGGTAGAGAATCACATGAATGACAAGAATTTCCCCTCCACAATGCCGATCGATCTACTACACGAGGACGTCAATCCTGGACATTTTCCCACATCCGCCAGACACCAACAACTCCACAAGAAAAGGCAGCAGAAAGAAAGCACAGAGACACCGTCTGTCACTCAATGGAAGACTGACAGAGATGTGGGCTCTTTCATTTGCCCAAGCACCATCTGAAATTGAGGTGAACACCTTTGATCTGCAAAAAGAGGTGTGTAGTGATCTGGATCAGCTCAGGGTTTCCAGAGAAATGTGTGAACTCCAAACACGCCGAACTAAAATGGTTTGAGCGGCAGAAACAGATGATGGATTATGAAGTTGTCATCTTACCTATAGTCCACAGAAAAGCTTTTATGCGCTGATTTGAGCTAAGAGACCATCTGATTCACATGATTAGGGATCATTGTGTGCATAGGAAGGGAGAGTCCAGCAACACCTGCACTATTGAGCAAACAACCAGATGAAGTAAGCAATTAGTTTTGATAGCACCCTTTTCAGATCAATAATTATAGTCCTTCGCAGTGTAACTATAAGAAAAGATATAATAAAAGGAAAACATAAAAGTAAAAGACAATGTTTTTAGTTGCAACACTGCATAAAACAAACTTTTGCATACCAACCTGTCATTTGGAAGAGATGATGCTATAGGAAAATTACACTTTCACATCACCTTCGTATCCATTTAACACTGCAGCACCAAAAAAATTTCATACCACATAAAACAGTCTGTGATACAGTTTTTTGACCACAACAGCAGGTATGCTCCACTGCTGCAGAAACAACACAACTGCATCTCAAGCATCGCAGCATTATTCCAATAATAAGAGCATCATATGCAGATGCTTTCTTTAAGGTCTGGAAACATTGAAACTTACTTTGGGTAATAATTCTCTGACCCCTCGGGGGCACTCATAGAGCTTTGAATTTTTTTTCCAGGTGGTCAATTCAGTCTTTAATATGAAGAGAGAAATAAAATGAGGCAGTGACGTCACAGAAAAGCATCAAACTGAGCCAAGATGCAGCAGAACACTATGAACTCCAGTGACTTCAGTACAAACTAACTTTTCACAAAAGAAGCGCATCAACATGGCAGGACTTGATTGCCACAAAATCTCCTAATTTCTTTACTTTTAGACCTGCAGGTATTATTAGAAACACCACCATACATGGCAAGCCCAAGAAACAATGTGACAACAGTCTTTGGGATGTATAATCCCAAAGAGATTGGCAGTTCTAATAAAATTTACATGAATGCACCTTTGGCTGGATTGCTGACTTTTTCGCACATCATTACACTTGATGGATCTCTGATATTTAATTACGCTTTCTTTTAAAGTGAGGTTTTTCTACTTTGCCTTTGCCTGCATTGGAAGTACATCACATTAACCGAATTTCTTGCTGTATAAGACCTAATGCATCTTTGTCTCTATTAATGATTCTGGGAATAAAAAATTATAAGATGTGGTGTGTGAGGATGGCATGCATTATGCTTTATCCAGAGTATTTAAATATTTACTGTGATCATATCTGCCCACATGGCTGCCTATTAAGGAGCTTCAGCAAACACACTTTAACATCCACCCTGTAATAAACCCCAACATAGTTATATTTATACATAGTAGATATTAATCATTCATGTTTCGCTGATGTTTCTGGGTGCATCGCAACATGGAAAGTTTTAAAAGATGTGTTAGTGAAAAGGAGAAACTCCATCTCTTTGAAGTCCAGCCCACTCTGTCAGCATAATGGATGTATCACTGGAAAGAAGATGTAAAGGTGGAGGGATTTTCATATAGGCAGGTAGGGGACTTCAAGGTTGTAAACGAAGAATGAGATGAAAGCTGTGGTTTCCTCTAAAATGTTCCCATAATAACTGTTTTGTTGTTTTCAGAAACAGAAAGATGCTATTTTAGAACAAAGACAACCTCACATAAAGGGGATCCTGTAAGTTATCAAATAGTTTTCCTGCAGGCAGTCAGACACAGATTGATTGAAACCAAAAAAATTGAAATCAGATTGATTTCCAGAAGAGGCTATAGTTTTGCTGCAGTCATTTCTTTGTCTTTTCTTTATCTGTTTCACTGCTCGTTTATCTTAATCTCTCTCTCTTTCTCTGCTGTTGTCTCAATAGCTTATGAGTTCATTAGGTATGACATCTAAAATGATGCATTTTCTCAAAGCTTTTTGGATCATTAATTCCCCCTTGCAGTCTTTGAGCTCATAGAACTCCAGTAATAGTTTTCAAGTCAACAGTAAATTTGGAAAAAGATGTGCCCACCTTGTAGCTGAAATGACATCACTGGCATCTCATTGCTGTGAGGTACAAGTAGAAATGTTTTCATAATCGTGTGATAAAAAATTATTTCATATTTTTTCTTTCCAATACTCGGTCTGAGCATTAGCAGAGTTCTTTTAATACAGCAAAGAATATTTTACTGCTATTTATCATTTAGATTCTTCATGCAACTAAAACCAAAGATCTTTACATTTTACTTGAATTTTGTGATGTTTCCAGTAAACTATGCTTTACAACACAAAATTCAAGCAATTTTGAAATTTTCACTAGATGGTGTCACGTAGCCACAAGCTAAGTGTTATTAAAACAAATGTGTGAAAACTCAAAAGTTGCATTCATTGTATTCAGTTGTATTTAATAGTGCTCAGTAGTTGTTGAATCTTGTCAATAAAACTCCAAAATGTCAGCTTCATTTTGGAAAAAGTTTATGTATCTCGAGAGATAATTGACACAAGCCAGAAACTGCTTTAGCAGTGATGTAAAGTTAGGTGAATGTCATCATGAAAAATACTAGCAATGAAAAGAGAAAATCAACTTGTCCAGTTGACTGTTCAATAAATTTGCTTTATCTATGATTTCAACTTTTTTATGTTCAAAATCACTGAATTTATGCATTGCTGACTCAAATACAAAGGAGAAAAACAATGTGAGGCAGTAAAAAGCTGTGAATCACACACACTGATGGATACTGGCAGTCGCTGCGTGCATTCATTGCTGTCTCTCTTTATGTCTCCTTTTTATGTAAGCTATCAAATACAAGCTGGATTACACGATTACTAAACATGCTGACGTTCCACAGTCTGTCTAATATTTTTAATGAATGGATGTGACATATTTAGTCTTTCTAATCGGCCATAAATGGGCAGTGAAAATGGACAGGGTGAGGAAAAAGTACCTTTACGCATCGATAGGGGGCAGTGCTGAGGCACAGATAGATGACAGCACGTCGCATACTACATCACATGCATGGAAAAGGAACACTGGAGTGTAATTTACTTAAAGCCATGTATCTGAATATATCGTCAGAATGCAAAAAAAGATACATAATGGTGTCTCAGGGGTATGATTATGAGCCTCCTCACCAGCTTCACACAACAAACCCCAATTCAACCTTTACTGACTTTCTTTTCCCTTTATTCTAGCCACATTTTACAGTGAAGAAACTGACGAGTAAAAATGGGTAAGCTGTAGAGTAGCTGCACCTCTGATAAAGTGGACAGGGAAACACATTAACTGTGACCGTGGTTTCTTCTGCAGTCACATGTTGGCTGGTGAAATTCTGTCCATGATTTATTTGATTATAATTGGTTTATTAACAAGCGAAGGCAGTCTTTGAGTGCAGTAAATAGACGTTGTTGCATATGCTGCCAAGGCTGCAGAGCGGCTTCAGCTGTAATCAGAGTAGACCTTTTAAAGTGAGTAACTGGCAATTAATTCACTGTGTGAAATGTTTCCTCGGCTCTCTTTTTGATAGCTTCTCCTTCGCATCTTCTGAAACCATTCACATGGAGGAGATAATCCAAAAGCTATAATAACATGGACATTTTCAACATGACCCTTGCTAGATTTTGTGAAATCAAATAAGTAAAGTATTTGAAACTATTTGTAAAGAGTTACTTGGGAAGACTTTATACCATGCTTCATAACTGTGGTTGTGTCTGGGATGGTCCACTTTCCACACTGTGAAGATGACTCCAAATCATCACCTAAACAGAGTGTCTTCGTTCAACCCATCGTCACGTCACTTTAAGTCCTTCTGACTTATCCAAAGAAGGACCAAATGAGGTCCAGTGTTCAGCTACATCAATTCACAGCTTTCAGAACCACAGAAAACCATTTGATTATTCACCCCAGCATTGCAACGAGGACATGCATAAATCATATGTTCATATGACGAAGGAGGCAATCAATTCTAGGACAGTATTTAGAGAGAAAGCATTCAAACCTTATCAAAATTAATTTTCAGCATTTTAGTGGACATATACAGGGGTTTGACAATGAAACTGAAACACCTGGTTTTAGACCACAATAATTTGTTAGTATAATGTAGGGCCTCCTTTTGCGGCCATTACAGCGTCAATTTGTCTTGGGAATGACATATACAAGTCCTGCACAGTGGTCAGAGGGATTTTAAGCCATTCTTCTTGCAGCATAGTGGCCAGGTCACTACACGATACTGGTTGGGGGAAAAAACGTTTTCCTGACTCGCTCCTCCAAAAAACACCCCAAAAGTGGCTCAATAATATTTAGATCTGGTGACTGTGCAGGCCATGGGAAAATTTTACAACTTCACTTCATGTTCCATCAAACCAATTTTTCACCAGTTTGCTGTGTGTATTGGTGCATTGTTCATTTGATACACGGCACCCCCCTTCAGGATCCAATGTTTAAAAAACCTTTTTGGATGCACATGGTCCTCAAGAATGGTTCGGTAGTCCTTGGCAGTGATGCGCACATCTAGCACAAGTATTGGGGCCCAAGGGGGAATGCCATGATATGGCGCCCCAAACCCATCACTGATCCACCCCCATGCTTCACTCCGGGCATGCAACAGTCTGGGTGGTACGCTTGCTTTTGGGCTTCTCCAAAACGTAACTCTCCCTGATGTGGGGGGAAAAACAGTAAAGGTGGACTCATCAGAGAAACAATACATGTTTCACATTTTTCCCACAGCCCAAGATTTGCGCTCCTTGCACTATTGGAAACCGACGTTTGGCATTGGCATGAGTGACCAAAGGTTTGGCTATAGCAGCCCGGCCCCGTGTTGGACCCTGTGGAGCTCCCGACGGACAGTTTGGGGGGAAACAGGAGAGTTTAAGGTGCACATTTTTAATTTTCTGCCGTGATTTGTGCAGCCGTGGGTTTTATGTTTTTTGGATACAAACCGGGTTTGCACCCGAACATCCCTTTCAGACAGCTTCCTCTTGCGTCCACAGTTTTAATCCTGTTGGATGTTTTGGTTTCGTCCTTCTTGGTGGTTATGCTGACATTACCCAGGATACCGTGGCTCTTGATACATCCCAAAAAACTTGCTGTCTTGGGGTTCACAGATGCGCCAGCAAGACGTGCACCAACAATTTTTTGTCCCCTTTTGAACTCTGGTATGTCACCCATAATGTTGTGTGCATTTCAATATTTTGAGCCCAAAATGTGCTCTTACCCTGTAAATTGAACCTTCACACTCTGCTCTTACTGGTGCAATGTGCAATCAATGAAGACTGGCTACCAGGCTGGTCCAATTTAGCCATGAAACCTCCCACACTAAAATGACTGGTGTTTCAGTTTCATTGTCCAACCCCTGTAGGTGACAATCTAATGATTTCTTTAGTGGTTCTTAACATGATTTACACAGCGGAACAACAGCATCAGGAAATCTTTCAGATATTCTACATAATACACAAATCCTGTCAGTTTTTCAATGGGTGATGCATTGGGGGGTGTTTTGTTCCTTCTCCACGACAGACTAAGTCTCCACAAGTCAGTTGTAGCACAAAATGTTGGAGACAACTGCTGGCACTTCAACTGAGAGAGCAGTTGTTAAAAGAGTTGAAAATCTAATTTCATATTCCAACTGACAGCCGGGACATGACTCTTCATGAATCATCTCTAGGACAAGAGCTTCTCCTCTACATGGGATGAGACTGCACTTGGCTTTGACCCCTCAGATGTAGAGAACAAAGACATCTGATTCATAATTTGGTCACATTATAATTGTGGATAACAGGCAGGCTCCCGCATAGCTCCAACCATCAGGTTATTTAAATGAAACAGTAACTGAACAAATAAATCTAATTTAGTGATTCTATCTGGAGATTATGACAGATAATTTGGGTCATTTGGAGAAATAAAATGTATTTCTTTAAGCAAATAAACATTCTGCGGATACACGATTTTAGCATGTAAGTTATACCTATGCATACTGTAGGGTGACTGTGGCACAGTAGCTTCCTCCTGTCACATGTTCACGTGCCTCTGGGCAAGGCACTTAAAGTTGTCTACTGATCTGCATATCGGTGTATGAATGCTTGTGCGTGCGACTGGGTGGATGCGGCTCTAATAAAATGCTGCCCACAAGTTGTTTTTCTTTTTAAATGCTATTAGCTGTGTTGATCCAAAAATATAGCAGCTAGAAAATATTTTCACTCAGGTCATTTTCCGCAGGCCCGGAAAACATTCCTCTTTTAAAGAAGCCTTATCTAGATGCTTTAATAATACGTAACTACAGGCCCTTATCTAATTTAAAATTTTTTGCATAGATCATTGGAAAGGCAGTTTATCAAGAAATTTACTCTGTTATGGTAAAGACAATCTCTTTAATGGGTTCCACTTACATTTTCAACCAAATCACAGCACTGAGACTATTGATGCGTTCCATTTGTACTCGGAAGTCAGGATTTCCCGGCTCCAAGTAGGAAATTTTAACTGGAATGCCCCCGAAATTATGAAAAAAAACCTCGAAATTATGAGTCGGAAAGTCGACGCAACACAACTATACTCGTCTCCTGCATTCAAGATGGCTGCTACTCGCATCAATAGTAGTAAAACGTTCTTACTGTGACTGTTATTAGCAGTTTTTTATTATTTATGTGACATTTAGTCAGTCATAGACATGCTACATTTCAGTGTTTATAAGACAAGATGTTTCATTGCTGTTTATATGCATGAAGCAACGCATCGAACAGTGTTATTCCCATTGTTATTATTTTAAGACTGCTGTTGTAGCCATACGAACAAAATCAAGCAGGAAACGGGATGCTTTAACTCGGAGATGACGTAAACTCCAACTTCCCTTTGAAGGACATACATCTTTACAGCGATGCATCAAAAACTTCAGTCTTGGTTTTCCTGAATCCGATACAGTTGATCATAACAGCCTAGCTGATGTTATGATCATATCTCATAATTGTTCAGCAATTGTGCAGACACTGCTCCTAAACAATGAAAATTTGACAAATTGAATTAAAAAAAATTACATTACTTTGAAAAGATCCAGTTTTTCACCAGAGTTTCTTTCAAAATAGAAACCAATCTTGACAGAAACTTTGTGGCACCATTACTGCTACTGTCTTATTATTATTACTGTAAAAACAAGTACTATACAAGGAGTCCCCAACTAACTTTGATTTCACAAATAAAACAGAAATGATTTTTTATCGGGAAGGGCGATAAATATAGGGAAGTAACTTTCAGATGCTTTATTATTCTGCACTCATTGATTTATAAGATGATTATGTCCACGGACAGGAACGGATTTAAAAAAAAACAGCATATTTATTACATAATATGTTCAGTATTTCGGGACATTGTACCAGTTCTGTCATTTGGAAATGTTAGTAGGCTTACAGCAGACGAATGTCAGAATCTCATGATATTTTTTACCTCCTGTCAGTTCAGAGTGATAAGCTTCCAGCTAACAGAACCATCCGTAAAAAAAAGGGAACCAAGCAAAAGCTGTAGGTGTACAACGTGACACAAACAAAGCCAACAGGCAGGAAAATCTGTCAGTCTGACAAGTGTCTTTACTTTTTATGGACAGCTTTTTTTCCCAACAAGTACAACTTCTTGGTAAGATAATTTACGCTCCATCCTTAGCCAGCATTCCTGCTCATGCATCACCTCCCAATACTACGGATAGCCCTAACTAAGGGGGAACAGACTGCAGGCTAATAATCTTTCACTTGAGCTTGTATGCGTACGAGCTGAGGTGAAAGCAATGGCCTTTTGCTGAATTACCTACCTTTAATCAATGACACTGTGTCTGAGAAAATATCTCCAGGAGAATGTCGGGAGTACTCCGCATCCATCATCCAAGTTGCCGACGGTGCTCATAGATGGGCCCAATTGAATCAGTGTGTCTGGATTTATTTAGCATTCATCAAAAAGTTAAAGGAAGTTAAAATAAAGTGACAAATAAGAGTTGCTCCATATTGATCGATTACTATATCATCTATAGCACAGCAGAATGGAGCGACACTTCAATCAATATTTCAAATGAACGAATAAAATAATGTTTTATATTCCTTAATACATAAATTAATACATTTGTAAGTAAAATAAAAAGACAGATATGCATGCACACACTAATGCCTAATGGCAACTCAGTATGAAGAACATTACTGAGGAGATGTTTCTGTTGTGCAATCATATAATAGGTGTATGGAGGACGTTCCCTTTGTTACCTCACAGCCACAAACTTCAATGTATTTGAAGCATGGTTGATGCATGGTTCTCAATCTTTTCTTTACATATACAAATCTGAGTCAGAGTCAATACTTTGTAGAACAACCTTTTTCCTGCAGATCTCAACCAGCTTTGCACATTTTGCAATTTGCAAAGAGTGAAATTTTTGTATATTCCTCTTTGCAAAATAACTCAGGTTCAGTCAGACTGAAGAGACCATTCTGAAATTTGTATTTAAGCCTGGACTTTGACTGGGCCATTCTTCTGTGGGCGGCGTGCACCGCTTTAAAATCCATTCAATATCTGGAGCATATGACACAACACTAAGATATTGTGAGATTAACAAAAAAAAGATTTGAAAGGACATGTCTAACAATTTGGATGTAGGCAGCAAGTTAAAAAAGCACTAAAGATAAGTTGTGAGTTTTATCAAAAACTGTTAGTTAATACAGTAATCGTTCCTTCCAATCAGTTTCCAGCATCAATGAGTGGATGATGAAACTTTTGTCAACAGTTAATGCTCTCATTAACACATTTTTGCTCTTTATCCACCCAGCTTCTATCTTTTTTTTCTCATGCTTTTGATTTTAACCCCATGACAAGTACATGCTGTCTCCTATCTTAAAGCATCCCAAATCATTTTGATCTAGGCCATTCCTTTGTAGCTCTAGTTGTAAATTTAGGGTTGTTGTCCTGCTGTAAAGGTGAACCTTTGCCCTCAGTCTCAAGTCTCTGTAACAGGTGTCCTTCCTGTTTTACCCTGTATTTAGCTTTATCCCTCTTTACACCAACCCTGACCGAATTCCTTCTCTCTGCTCAAAAAAAGCATGCCCTCAGCATGATGCTCCATGTTTCCTCCCTTCATGTTTCACCTCCATATTTCACCACCAGCATGGTGTGTTCAGGTTGATGCGCAGTGTTGGTTTTGTGCCATGTAGCATTTTTGGTGTAGGCCAATAAAAGTTGAATTATAGTTACATCTTACCAGAGTAGCTTCTTCCACATGAAAAAATCAATGAAATATACATGTGTACAAGACGCCTGTAGCTAACCAGAGATAGTGGTCACCTTAAAAGTCACGGGTTCTTGTTCAGCATCATCCTTTCACATGTCGATGTGCCCATGGACAGGGCACTTTACCTTAAGTTGCCAACCGATCTGCGAATCGGTGTATGAATGCTTGTGCGTGCGATTGGGTGAATGTGGCTCTGGTGTAAAGCCCTTTGACTGGTTGTTATGACTGGAAAAGAGATATATAAATTCAGTCTTTTTACCATTTATAATACATATGGCCTATAAGGCAGTACGTGGGACACCTTTTTTAACTCATTTTTTTGAGAGGGAAAAAAACCTGCTTTATATTATTTTATTACTGAGCCCTCTTGGGCTCAGTGGTGCTTTATAAATATCTCCTGAATATTCACAGTTGCAAGCAGTACACACAAATGAAAGAAGGCTGAGTGATCTCCTAATCTCAGGTTGTAGCCAAAACAACGGTGATGTTTCTAAGTTTTTACTTTTTTTGTGCTGTGTTCACTTTGGGTACATATGGACTTTAACAGTATCTACTAAATGCCATGATAATAACAAAATGTCCACATTAAAATTACTCATAAACAGAAATGAAATGCATTTAAATGAATGAACTGTTTTTAAATAAAAATATATTTCAAAAGCAGCTTGATTAGTGGGGATACAGTGCCTTGCGAAAGTACTCAGCCCCCTTGAACTGGTCAACCTCTTGCCACATTTCAGGCTTCAAACATAAAGATATAAAATTCTAATTTTTTGTGAAGAATCAACAACAAGTGGGACACAATTGTGAAGTGGAATGAAATTTATTGGATGTGTCAAACTTTTTTAACAAATAAAAAACTGAAAAGTGGGGCGTGCAATATTATTCGGCCCCTTGCGTTAATACTTTGTAGCGCCACCCTTTGCTGCAATTACAGCTGCAAGTTGCTTGGGGTATGTCTCTATCAGTTTTGCACATCGAGAGACTGAAATTCTTGCCCATTCTTCCTTGCAAAACAGCTCAAGCTCAGTATGGTTGGATGGAGAGCGTTCGTGAACAGCAGTCTTCAGCTCTTTCCACAGATTCTCGATTGGATTCAGGTCTGGACTTTGACTTGGCCATTCCAACACCTGGATACGTTTATTTGTGAACCATTCCATTGTAGATTTGGCTTTATGTTTTGGATAATTGTCTTGTTGGAAGATAAATCTCCGTCCCAGTCTCAGGTCTCTTGCAAACTCCAACAGGTTTTCTTCCAGAATGGTCCTGTATTTGGCCCCATCCATCTTCCCATCAATTTTGACCATCTTCCCTGTCCCTGCTGATGAAAAGCAGGCCCAAACCATGATGCTGCCACCACCATGTTTGATAGTGGGGATGGTGTGTTCAGGGTGATGAGCTGTGTTGCTTTTACGCCAAACATATCATTTTGCATTGTGGCCAAACAGTTCGATTTTGGTGTCATCTGACCAGAGCACCTTCTTCCACATGTTTGGTTTGTCTCCCAGGTGGCTTGTGGCAAACTTTAAACAACACTTTTTATGGATATCTTTGAGAAATGGCTTTCTTCTTGCCACTCTTCCATAAAGGCCAGATTTGTGCAGTGTACAACTGATTGTTGTCCTATGGACAGACTCTCCCACCTCAGCTGTAGATCTGTGCAGTTCATCCAGAGTGATCATGGGCCTCTTGGCTGCATCTCTGATCAGTCTTCTCCTTGTTCGAGATGAAAGTTTAGAGGGACGGCGGGTCTTGGTAGTTTTGCAGTGGTCTGATACTCCTTCCATTTCAATATGATTGCTTGCACAGTGCTCCTTGGGATGTTTAAAGCATGGGAAATCTTTTTGTATCCAAATCCGGCTTTAAACTTTTCCACAACAGTATCTCGGACCTGCCTGGTGTGTTCCTTGGTCTTCATGATGCTCTCTGTGCTTTGAACAGAACCCTGAGACTATCACAGAGCAGGTGCATTTATACGGAGACTTGATTACACACAGGTGGATTCTATTTATCATCATCAGTCATTTGGGACAACATTGGATCATTCAGAAATCCTCACTGAACTTCTGGAGTGAGTTTGCTGCACTGAAAGTAAAGGGGCCGAATAATACTGCACACCCCACTTTTCAGTTTTTTATTTGTTAAAAAAGTTTGACACATCCAATAAATTTCATTCCACTTCATGATTGTGTCCCACTTGTTGTTGATTCTTCACAAAAAATTAGAATTTTATATCTTTATGTTTGAAGCCTGAAATGTGGCAAGAGGTTGACCAGTTCAAGGGGGCCGAGTACTTTCGCAAGGCACTGTATCTTTGACATGTTCAGTATCTCAAATGAATGACACATATGTAGTACCAGTATCTTTTCATATAAAATTGTTTCCATAATCTTCAGTCTTAAGAATAGAGGAAGACCAGACTTAAAGTTTATTTTAAATAATACATACTTAAAATACAATAGAAGTTTTAGATTGCTTTAACAAAAACTACCAAAATGTATTTTTGGAGAGATTGAAACTTGAGTTGCATGTGAAGTTAGGATGATAAGGCCACCCTTTCAGTTTTACCTTTAAGTGGGACCAATATCCCATGTTTTACATTGCATAAATTAGCTCCAGATATTAAGCACAGCATGCCTTAATGGCTTTTCAGATGCTGACATAAGGCTCTAGAGCATGGTGATGTGGGTTTTTGTGCAGAAATCTGAAATGTTTTTAATGCATTATTTAGGATGAAAAGTATGGTTGTAATGTCCATCATGACTATAAACTATCTTTTTTGTTCCAAGTAACAGAACCATTTAAACCCTGTATTTTACATGTGATCCATGTCAAAATAAAACAAAAGAGAGCACAAACAGTTTTGACAAACATTCTGTTCACGTTTTAAACTGCAGTAATTGCGATTAAATATTTCTATTAGGTTGGTTAAATTTTATTTTGACATGATTGTAAATTATTGTAAATAACGAGACACCTTCTGTTCACAGTGTTCTGCAATTACACATACCCATTTTAGTGAGTGCTTTTCTCCCCTACCGCTGCTCTATCTGCATATCTAGACAATTAGGTGCAAATGCATGTTGCAGAGTGTTTGTGAGTTAAATTAGGCAATGTTTATCATGGTGCAGTTTATTGTTGACAGGTTTTAAGGCAAAAATGCAGGGTGAGTGAGCCAAATGTTGATGTGCAACATTTTTTTTGGCTCAGAAATTTAAGCACCGGTTTATTTCAACATGAACATAGCTCTCTCTGATTGATCTCACAGTGCAACAGCAGCATTAGTTTGATGGTTTTCCACAACTCTTTGCTCTTAGGCAGAAAAACTACTTTAGAGACAGACTTGACTAGATTTGTGGTTTTCCATAATGTTCTAATCCAGAAGGGGAGGAAAGGACATTATCTTTGTTGTTTTTCTATCATTTTTACTTTTATTGCTTTTGGTGACATTATGTATTGCAGCCCGGTACCAACAGGGTGCCCACTGTTTTTGGCAAATTGCTTTTGCATATTTGTTTTATCTTCTTTGATCTTTTAGATCTTTATTTGTGTGTCTTGCCTTTGTTCTGAAAAGCAATTTGAGTTGCACTTGTGTTTTAAAGGTGCTAACACAGATAGCTGATCATTTGTTTGTAACTCAAAAAGCAGTTTTCCACAGAGAGCAGAGAGAGAAAAAGTTATTACTTTAGAAAGGTTTCTCTTACAGATTGAACAGAAATATTCTTTCAAAAGAATATTTCTGTTCAATCTGTAAGACCTTTAGTTTTGCTTCAAAGAGAGCAGGCAGCCAAGAAAATAATTAAAACTAACTTTACAAAGTTCAGCAGAAAATAGTTCAACCGTTCACTCAGATTGGACATTTTCTCACAGAGGTGGACTAGATTTGCTGTGGGAAATAAAGAACAAACTCTAGGTCCAGTCCTAAGAAGATTTGTGGTAAAAAAAAAAAAAAATAAAAAATAAATAAACTATTTGGGAAAATATGTAACAATATGGAAGGGCTCATGTGATCAACGTTTTTTCTCAGTCCATTGGAAACTTTCCTATAAAATGGTTCAAATAACTTCTAAAATATGAAGTATGACATATAGTTATTAATACAAATCCAAACTTCCCAATTAGAGGTGTGCTCAATACCACAAGAGCAATTGTTTTAAATCCACTAGAATATGTTCGCTTATCTGGGAATAACGAAAGAATTCACAAAGCAATGCAGTTTGCTCTGTTTTCGCACATTACCCGAGCTTGATTAAATTAGGGAGTTGTTTTGACTATGAACATGTCCTGTTATTATCACTTTAATGAAAAAAAGTATTTTGTTTCTAAAAACGGGATTCCTTTTCATTTTATTCCTTTTCTCCCCTCCAGTGTTTAAATGACCACCAGTGGGAGGTTTTTTTCATCCCTGTGACACAAACAACTCTGTTGTTTAAGATTACAAAATATTTGTTCTGGCTGTAAACTAAATAAATATATGAACAAATCAGCAGATTTTGCCCTAAATGCATGCACAATACTTTAAATGTGGACTTCCTATGCACATAGACATTATTTGCTCTGTAATGCAGATATTTGTTTGTGTCCAGTTTTAGAATTAGATAAATAAGCATGAGGTTTGAACACATTTGGCCAAAAAACCCATTGGAACAAATAAACTCACAACAGGCTTTGTGAGTTTAACCCAGAGAATAGTACAGTTCTGGAGAACTACTAATCTTATTGTATTATAATAGTTTTGAAGCATTTTTAAATTTGTATTTTTACTTATTTAAAGCAAGAGTTGTGATATTTGTATAGATCTCACAGAGATCTCAAAGATCAGATGACTATTCTAGGGATACAAGCAAGCACATCCAATAATTACAATTTACACAGATTTTAATAATAAGGTTCCACCTCTCACAGCTTTTACATTAACACAGGAAACCAAGACCAAGAGTTTTTGTGTCTTTCTGTCCAATCCAGATGCAGATTAGACACAGCCTCATTAAGTATTTGGCTTCATTTTTTGAGCTCCAGAGATCACCATTAAGCGGTTCCAGAAACCAAAAAAAATCAATCTACAACATGTTTGTTAAAGTTTCACTGAGTAAATATGAAACCGCTCTTTATCCAAAAAAGTATAATTTTTAAATATATTTCTTGTAGGGCTAAATGGGTTCTCTTAAAGCACTAGCTGAATTATCTTGTATCTTGCTGACTCTTTGGGGCAAATATTGCAGGCCAGATCACAACTAAAATTTTGGAGAGACGGTGGCGGTACCTGAGCGTCCATGAGTAGGTGTCTCATCAGGGTCATGGACTTCCTGAGGGTGTCCCTCTCTCCTGGGATGAAGGCCTCCTCCTCAGCCAGACTACACGGTCGGGTCACCATGAACTGAGCAATCTGGTCATTCAGGCTGTTAAGAGACTGGACAGCTGCAAAAAATAAACATGAAAACGGAGAGTTAACTGCAAAACATAATGAAAACCTTTATTTGGCCTTTATTTTCTGAAGCCTCTGTGTGTGTCTCATATCAAGCTTTTACCCTTTTTCACAAGTGGGATTTTCTGGATAAGACTTTAGTGATCTGAGACACTTCCTTCATCCATGACTACTGTTCTCTGCCTAAGAATAATCCCCCATTTGGACAAGACAAGCATTATTAGGCTAAATCAATTCCAGGGACTTAGAAATTCACTTTCAGTCCATTATTTAATCCATTCTGTAACAACTGGAGCTGCAGTAATTATGTCTACTCTGTTTTTCTTTTAGAAGAAACAAAATGCAGAGCTCAGAAATGAGATGAAGTATTCAGTCCCTAAGAAGGCCACAATTTAATAAAGAAATAAATCCTTCCAACCTGTCCAGGGTGTACCCCACCTCTCGCCCATAGAATGCTGGAGATATGCACCAGCTCCCCCGCGACCCAGTATGGAAGAAGCGTGTGTAGGATATGGATAGATGGATGGATAAATTATTCAATAGTTAAATAAATAAAACTGGATATAAAGCAATCTTTTTATTGAACATATTATTAACTGTTGAAAAGTGTCAAATGTAGATTAAAAACTAGACATAGTTGAAATTCATTAAGTTACATTAAGTGGTCTGTACCACTTTTAATTTAATCATTTTATAGTTCCTTTATGGCAGCGCACTACTAAACATTTTTAAACTGTTGGTGTTATTTGACTGGTTAACCCGCCCAGTAAGTCCAGTTCAGACCAATTATCTTGACTTGAGCCTTTAGCAACACCCACTGGCTATGACAGGCAAGACTGAACAGTAAAATAAAGTACTACACAATAATGTTCAAACATGTGAAAAACGTAAAAACATTTCACATATAGGTTTTTTTTCCTCATTTCATTTACATGTTGCCATACATTTCCTTGTTCATATGTTGTATCATGTTCAAGATACACATTCCCTGTGTGAAACACGTTTTTGCACATGGTACTAAAATATATAATTTCCTTTTACACATGAAAGGTTTTCCCCATGTTTTCACATGTTACTAGACTACATATTTTTCACATGTGAAACAAATGATGGAAAAGTTTTTTACATATGGTTTTGCTCATGTGTTTTACGCATTGCCACATCATATTATGTTCACATGTAAAACTTGTGTTTAAATGTTACCACGAGATACAATTTCCATATGTAAACACAAGGTTTTCTTACATGTTTTACATGTTACTATATGATCTGATTTCTACATGTGAATTATATGTGGAAAGTTGTGGAAGTTTTTCCCGTGTGATTCACATGTTACTACACAACATAATTTCCACATGTGAAACACGTAAGAAAATATTTCACTGGTGGAAGGTTTGTTTTTAACATGTTTCATTTGTTTCTTGACAAGTGAAATGCATGTATTCTGTTGTCACTAGAAGATATATTTTTCATATGTCAAAATGTTGTGGAAGGTTTTGTCCATGATCTACATGAGATAATCTTTACACAAAAAAGTTGGGAAACTATTACCATGTGGAAGATTTTTCCAACTGTTTTATAAACTATACATTTTAATTTTGCAGTATATTAAAACACATGTTTCACATTTTATTACACAATATAATTTGTACAGGTGAACCACATGAAAACACTCCTTCCACATGCTTAATCTAATTTTCATGTAATCTTTGTTTAAATAGCATAAAAGCATAAAGAGAAGGCATTTTTGATAGTATCCCATTCAAATGTATGGAGAATTAGCAATGAGAACAAATGATATTTGCCTGTTTTTCTTGAGAAATACTTATTGTATGGCAAACTGCAACATAAGGGCAGATTAAGAATTAAAAAAAATAATAATAATATGTACATAGTTTTAACAAAAATTGCCAAACAGTTATCTGTCTCATTTGTGTAGTGGAACACTGGTGGGTTGTGAGTTTAAATTTCACCTTTCCTCACCATATTACTGTGTCCTTGGGCAAGGCTCTAACCTAAAGTTGTCCACTGATCTGCAATGAGGGGTATGAGTTTGAGAACATTTGTCAGTGCTACTGTGTGAATGACATTAACAGTGTAAAAGTGTTTTGAGTCATCATATTACTGAAAATAACTATGTAAGTTAGTCAGTTTATCATTTTACATCTAATTCCATGTGTTCCACATATTATACTATCAAAATACTCAGAAAACACATGCCTCACACATCTCTCAAGTTATTTTACATATAGCTAATCTTCTTCATGTGATTAATATAATTCATGTGGTTTTCATGAGGATTCTTTGATTTTCAGGCATGACTTTCTGTTCTCTACACTGCTATACAGCCTGAGAGGATTTGGACAAGAGTGACAGTGACTGAGGCAATATTTGAGTCACTGGTGGCAGTTAAGTTGTTTTTTTTATTTTTTTTTATTTTCAACAGAATGATCAAAGATTTCTTGGCTTTTCTTGACCTGCAGAAGCTCAGCAAAGAGAGCCATGTTCACAAGCACATAGCAGCCCTGCAGACAGAGCATCATCCTGTGGATCACATCAGAACAGGGTGGGTGGGTTTAGGAAGGAGGTGGGAAGTTGGGGGTAAACTGTTTACGACAGCAGCTGATGACTGGATTCTAATTTCACATTCAACGTTTACAAGGTGGACCATGTAGCCTGAAGATGGCCAAACACTCCAAGTAAATGGTATGCTGCTGCTGAAAATGACATGCTGTCAGAGTGAAGGAGCCGACACAGCCTCCCATTTCAATTTTCTATGTTGAACGCATTCTTTCACAAACAGACAGGTGGCTTTTTATAATGAAAACTTCGTGATGACAACCATGAACAGGCCTATGTCAACACTCCCTACAACCACGCAAAATCAGCTTCTTTTGACCAAAGCAAAAAAGCACCAGAAGAAAGTTTCAGAATCACACTCTGAATGCATTTATAATACCCATTTGTCTCTCACTTGTAAAATTACTGGGTGCAGAAACTCCTCTTTGGGTTAATGACATCCCTGAACAATGCTTGACTCCAGTTCAGCTCTGAGGTTTACATGTGCACATCTCCAACTCATCCACATTTAATAATCGTTTTGGAACAAACCAGACAAGGCAACAGCATAAATCGGACTGCTCACCCCGGTTCCCATCTACTGATTTTCTTTTTGCTGTGTTGTGATGCTATCTACATTTAGACTAGGGGGATTGGGACAAAAGTCTGCAAGGGCGAAACGGGAACATTGACAGGATCGTAATAATACCTGCTATGATGCCTGGTTTGGAGATGGTGACACAAATAGAAAGGCTGGAGATGTTAAGACCTATCAGGAGTGACCAAAATATAATTAGAAATGATTTCAAACTTTGTCTCCAAGGTTTTTACGATTTTTTCGTATTGCAACAACAAATTTAAATGTGTTTTTTTAGGATTTTATGTGATAGACCAACAGAGAGTAGCACATTATTGTAAAATGTGAGGATAATATTAAGGCCTCTAAGATTTGTTAGGGTTAGTAATTTTTTTTGCTCAATGAGAGCAGAATGAGAGCAGGGAAACTGAAGGACTGAGACTTATCAACACAGAGAAAACTAAACTGGACACAAAGGAAACTACAAAACAAGGGCTAAAAGACTAATACTGACCTAAGAGAATAAATTACAATATACAGGGAACAGAATGCAAGAAATAAGTAAGAAACTAAACCTAAAGAAATGAACTAAATACCTTACTGACACTACTAAGCACAAAAAATTAACTAAGTATGGCAGGACCATAGTAACAATAATAAATAACTCAGTCATGTTAAAAACACCCAAGGATTTTCACAATTAAGGGGACACATCAAACATGTGGAAGAAACTACTCTGATCAGATTAGACCAAAACTGAACTTTTACTGTACTACATGGAAAATGCAGTATGTGACAGAAAACAAACACTTCACATCACCTTGAACAGACCACCCCTTGGTGAAACATGGTGGTGGCAGCACTTTGCTGTGAGGATGCTGTTCAGCAGGAGGAGGCTGGTCTGAGCTGACTGGAAGGTGGATGAAGCTGAATGGAGCGCAATCCCTGAAGAAAACACCTGTTAGAGGCTGCAAAAGACTTAATCCTGGGGCATAGGTTCGCCTACGAGTCACTAATTTCTTCATGACTTTGCTTTGTGTTATTGCCCCTGCAGAATTCTCAGATTTCTCTTGATTTTCTGTGTTGATTTAGGTAATTTAAAAAGGTTTACCATTACACTTGTAAATTCTGAAATGAAAAAATATCTCGAGACATGAGCTTTAAAAAAGAGGTACAGATGTCTCTTCTTCTCTGTGAGCAATAAGACATCCATTTTCCTTTTTTAATAATTTCTTAGCAATAAAATGAATAATTTGTTGGTAAAACGTTTCTCGATGTCTTTGCAGTTGTTGGTGCGGCCAGCTGGTCACATAGACTGAATGTGCTCACTTCATCAAAGGCCAGATTACACTGCCTTGGAGCAGGACCAGTTCTACTGTGGCCCAAATGCCAAAAAGCACTAATATGGTCCTTTATGGAACTTTCACAAATCAAAGAAAGCTTTCACAAATCCCAAATTGTGTTTATAAGATTCTGCTATTAGTGGTGAATAATGTAGTCCAGGTTAGAAGTGTCTAAGTACTGTCGTTTTTGAGTTGGAGCAGATTAAAGATGCTCAAGGTAATGAAAAATCAGAAGATGCAATTTCATAATTACGAGATCTTTTCTTATAATTACAAGATCTTATCTCGTAATTATGACATCTTCTCTCATAATTACGAGATCCTGATCTTTTCTAGTTATTAAAAAAGACATCTATTTTTTTTTCTTTGGTGAATGCAGTGACCTTACGTAAAACCTAATTTAGCGAAAGCTGAAGGTCTGCTAACAGTTTGATCTGCTAAAAGAAAAATTGGTTCTGGTATTAGCTGTCAGCGGATTAGCGGATCTAAGCCCACCACTGCTAATAAAGTGCCTCATGCCGACTCTTGACGAAATAATGATGTCTGCAGATCTGTAAAATATTTCAAGCTTCTTCGGCCTGTATAAGCCACCAGACTTATTGTGAATTTAATCATTGTTAAAAAACATATTTAAATAATAAACTTCAACAAGGAAAACAGTGTGTGTAAAAAATGTCTTGGATGTGTTCATCCCCTGCATCTCTATTTTAATTGCTTAGAATGTAACATTACCATGATGTAATGGCATGCAATCATTTAAATCAGAGGGATATTGTATTTTTTGTGAAGCACACTCCTACACACAGGTGTCTTCTGACTGTGAGATTTAGACAGCTCATTACAATCCTTGTTGCCACCCACAACAGAAAAACAACATCAATAATGAGACTCTAATGAGGCATGTTGGTGTTCAGTCAGCCAGTACAGTGTTTGTGAAAAGCTTAAAAAAAGGACAAAACTCACTCTCCTAACATGATGTCCCTGTGCATAAAGAAGCAATCACTCCGATTTTTGTGGTCACTTTGAGATAACATATTGTGCTATTGCTGGAGCCTTTTTAAACACAGATGTCTGATAAAAATGGCTAAAAAGCATATAGAAACAAATCCTCAGCTTCTGCTAGGTTTGGAACTCAGGCAGTCTTGGCCAAAGCAATTTGAAGTAGCTCCAAACATGTTGCTTTTTAATCCCAAAAGGGCTCTGAATCCGTTTAAAGAATCAGAGAGTTTGTAAAAACCCATGGCAGTCCCAAGGGAAAGAACTCATACATTTTAACATTTTAATCACACCACATTTTAATCACACCACAGCTAAATAATCACACAACTGCCCTACGGAAATGCTGGTCCTGAGGATGTTCTCTTGGTTGCCCTGATGAACGTGCTATGCTCGTTCTAATAAGAGTTTTAAGAACCACGTGAAGAAGATGTTCTGTATGACTTTATCAGCCTCTCATCGTTGTTGAGGAATTTTGGCCCACGCTTCAGTCTATGATGTTTGCTGCCATTGGTTTATCCAGGTATAGACTTTGACTGGACCAACACATAGCAACACATTGATTCTTTTCTTTTTCAGCCATTCTGGTGTACATTTGATATTGTGTTTGGTATCATTTTTCTGCTCATGAACCAGTGTGGAAAAAATTAGGTTATTGGGAAGCTGGCCTTATGTTTGATGCTAGAATGCTGTGGTGTAAAGAGGAGCTCATCACTGACTCGCTGACTGTGATTTCAAGGCAAGCAACATCATCAGCTCTCCACCACAATACTTAACAGTTGGTATGAGGTGTTTAGGCTGATATGCTGTGACTCACAATAATCAAACATGTCAGGTACATTATGGCCAAATATCTCTACTTTGGTGTCAGCTGTCCAACAGACCCTGTTTCAGACGCTTTGTGGTTCATTCAAGTGCAGCTTTCCAAACCTAAGTTGTGCTGCTATAATCTTTTTAGAAAAGACGAGGCAGCACTTGCAAACAAGCCATACTTGTATTTTTGTACTTTACTTAGGTTTATTAACACGTTATGTGAGGTCTGTGGAGGTGGAGATGGAGCTCTTGGGTGAATTTGCCTCCATTTCAGGGAAGATTGACTGGCAGCAATAACTGCTTCTGTAGGGTCATTGCTGATGTCTTACCTTTTTAGCCTTGTGTAAACTTACACTCTATGTTCCAGAATAGCAAACCGCTAAACTCCTACTTTTATCGAGGGGTCACGCGTGTTGGAGATTGATTAATCAAAAGCAGTTGACCAGCAGCACCTGGCTGCTACTTTCCCTCTTAAACCCTGTGGAACCAGCAAGAGTGACAAGAGTGTTCTTGGAATAGTTATTTCCATAACTACAATACTTACAGGAAATTTAATCAGATCACATCTACAGACATTTAAAAACAACAGCAAACAAAAGGTGACATGGAGAGCATCCAGATTTCTTCACTTCGAGACCACAGTCTGACAGGTGTTGAGAAATACTCTCAAAACCTAAATGACAAATGTCAAAGTGAAAGATTATTTTGCATAAAACTAATGTGGTTATGAGTCATAGTTAGAAATCCAAAATAGGAAAGGGGGTCTTAATTTGCATAGATAGTGTTTGTACCAAATCCAGAAGTACATGTTGAACTGGTGTAGATGACCAAGTGCTGGGACCTTTAGAAAAACACACAGCTGATGAGAACATAAACTTGCCTTTAACAGATTACTATTCCCTTTGTCTGTTTTTTTTTGTTTGTCTCATCTGAAAAGTTTCGTGGATAAGGAGTTTAGCTCTGGAGGGCAGCTTGGAGGAGAATATATTTACGTGAGGTCTGCGGGGTAGAAAAAGTTTTTAGTTCTTCATGCAGAATTTAATTAACGCAGTTAAGAACTTCTAAAACATCTAAACATGTGTTTTGTTAGCTATACTCTAAGCACTCAATAACCCACTGAATACTTCATTATTATAAAAGCATCCCATTTAATTCAGAACAAAAGCAAATGCCTTAGAAAAGTATTAATACACATTGACCTTTTTCGCATTGTGTCATTTTACAACCCTAACCTTCAGTGGATATTATTGGGTCCCTAATTGACAGGCCAACACAAAGTAGAGCATTTTTGTGAAGTGGAAGGAAAATGGTTTTCAAATGCTTTAATAAATCAATATCTGAAACATTTGACGTGCACTTTTATTCAGCGCTCTGGGTCAATACTCTATAAAAGCACCCTGATTGCATCTCCAAGTCTTTTGGTGTCTGTTTTTACCAGCGTTGCACATGCAGAGACTGTCTTGTATTCTGTGGATGAAGCAGGACCAAATTGCAGACAGGAGTCGCATGGTGCAATGAAACTGAATTCATTAACCAAACTAAACAAGCTTTAAGGAAGGACACAAGGAGAGCTGGACAAGGAACCAGACGGGTGTAACGGACGGAAACAGCAGTGAACAATAAAAACTATGAAGCTTAAAGACAGAGGAGATGTGATTAATGACATGGGAACCAGGTGAATCTAATCAGAGGAATGTTTAACAGCTGCAAGAGAGTACTGAGGAGGGGAACTGAGAGCAGGAGATGAATAAACAGGTAGCTGAACTTAGATAAGTATCTACAATCAAAAGGAAAAAGCCTGACACTAACACAGGAGAATAAATCAAAATGCACAGAGAGCAGAAGATAAGAAAATGCAATGAAACTCAATAAAAAGAATGAACAAATACACAAATGTACAACAATGAACTACAGGAAATGAACTGGCAAGTCCTTACTACCATAAATGATCAGAAAACAGACACAAAATAAAACCAAAACACAGATCATGAAAAAGACTGAAATTTTTGCCCATTCTTCTTTGAAAATTTCTCAAGTTCAGTCGGTTGGGATGAAGAGTCTTTAGGTGCATCATTTTTGAAGTCTTGCCACATATTTTCAATTTGATTTAGGTCTGGACTTTGACAGAGTTACTCTAAAGCATTGTTGTGTTTTCATCTAAATCATTAAATTGTAGTTCTGGCCACATGTTGAGGGTCATTTTCTCCTGGAAGGTGAACCTCTGTCACTGTATCAAGTCTTTGGCAGCCTTGCACAGGTTTACTTCCAGAATCACTCTGAGTTATGCCCCTTCCATCTTCCCATCAACTCTGACCAGCTTGACTGTCATGATGAAGAAAAGCCTCCTCACAGGTTGATGCTGCCACCACTATGTTTCACTGTGGGGATGGTGGGTCAAGGGTGATGTGCAGTGTTAGCTTTCTCCACAAATACCATTTTCCGTGAACACTGAAAAGTTTTAGTCTCATCTGACAAGAATGCCTTCTTTCACATGCATGATGTGTCCTCTACATGGCTCATGGCAAACAAATGGGACTTATTAAGGCTTTCTTTCAACAATGGTTTTCATCTTGAAAGTCTTCCAAGAAGACCATATTTGTGGAGACACAACTAATGGAGTTCCTGTCAACAGACTCTTATACCTAAGCTGTGGATCTCTGCAGCTCCACTAGAGGTATTTATATTCAGGGTTGCTGCCAAAACATTCCTGACCCGTTGAGGCATGGACTCCATCAGAGCCCTGAAGGTGTGTTGAGGTATCTGGCACCAAGCTGAAAGCAGCAGATACCTTAAGTTATGTAAGTTGGGAAGTGGGACCTCCATGGATTGAACTTATTTATCGATCACATCCCTCAGATGCTTGTCTGGATTAAGAGCTGAGGGATATGAAGGCTAATGAAGTAAAATATGTAGTTAGCTCATTATCATAAAATTAATTTGATAATCTGAAACATTTTGAAGAAAAAAAAACGAAGCAGAAGAAATCTGTAAAAGGACAAATACTTTTTCACAGCACTGTACTTTAAAAACTGAAGACTACAAACTACACAAGACCTCCTAAAACTCTGATCAAATGAGGTGAATCTCCAGGTGTAAAGGACTAACTCCAGAAAAACATCATTTGTTCAAGGATTTCATCTGTGAAGCCAAAACAGGAGGATGAATCCAGAAATCACCATAATCTGAAGGATTTAAGTTTAATGGGATCAGCGAGACATCTGATCAAACACCCCTCTTAACATCTCCCTGGTGGCTCTCCACCACACTAAAACAGCATGTCTTCACAGATCTCTTATCTGCGAATGTAGAATATGCAGATCCCATTTCCAGCTAAAAAATCTAAGCAGAGGTGATAAAAGCCTTTCTGCCACTCCTCAATTGAGCTATCATAATCTCAGCATGACAACTTCTTCATCAGGACATGAAAACCCTAAGATGTGGTTTCTAATGCTCGTGGCAACATTGCCACCATCTGGTAGCTCTGACACCTGCTGCAACAGTGAACTACATTCTCTTTTATAGTTTATTGCAAGTTTCATTCATTATAACTTTTATCACCACTGTGGGGTATATTCCAGTAAGATAATAGACATTTAAAAGGAAGTTTTTTGTCATACCCGATTATTTGAACATTTTATCTTTTTAAATGACTCCACTTTTAATAATATGCAATTATCCACAAAGATGAATAGGAAAATCTACAAAAAGGTCATCTCACATCCATTCTGACGCTAATTCCTGACTAATTACCCTTACTTCATTCAGACCGCCGCCCCATTCTACATTGATTTAAAGGGTAAAGCTGATTTGGCATAACTTTGATCAGTGTGCCACCTAGTGAGGAGAATAAGAGACCGGTACCAAGAAATACCGCACATCCCTTCTATTCTTTGAGCCAAAGACTTCAAAAAACACAAAAGCTCTGGGGGAGAGTCAGATCATTCACTGAACATAAAACTCTGATGGCTTTGATAATCCTCCACCTGATGAAACCACTCTACACTTAAATTCCTCCACTCAGCTCTGGGTAAAACACACACACTCACAGACAGGTAACTGATTTTCACACTCACTCATATTAAGTGCAGGGGAATCAGAGAGAAGAAATATCTGCTTGAACAAAAGGTTAGGAGTCAGTTAGTGGGCTGTTTAAGAGCTCTTCTGTGTTAAATGCAAGCATGCATTATGGCTTTAACAACATCTCAAATTAATTATGAGGAAAAGGAAGCAAAGGCAGCACAGAGAAAGGTGGAGAAAATTACCTGCAGCAACATTAAAAAAGTTATTGCAACTTGAACTTTACTGCAATCTGACTCATCTACTTCTACATCGCTTACTTCAAACATGTCCCACTGTGACTATGAGGAAAAAATCTTCAGAACTGTCTTGCTAAGTAGGTGGAAGAAAAACAACATTAATGGCAGGCACAGCAGAGAAGACAAAAAACATCTTATTCCTTTCGCTTTCTATTGTTTAGTCTGACAGACTAAAACCTTTCTCCATTATGCAAAGACTTCTCTACTGCTAACACAGCGCCCTGCATGCTTATTGGCAACCCTGATGAAACGCTTTAAAGAGCCTTATCCGGACTGTATTTACAGTTGCACAAGCTCACACTGAAAAAAGTTAAATCTAACTTTCAATTTGTGTTAAGTTATTTAATGGGCAAAAAAACACATTAGGATATGATCACCAATGTCACACATTGGCATCAGTTTTATTGCAAATGAAAATACACCTGTGGCATTTTGTGTTATTTATGATCAGTGTGTCAAGGAACCTTTTTTTAGTAATCCAGGACTTCTTGTTTGCCTACAGGGTATAATCATGATGTGACACAGAGGCCCTTTTTTCTTGGTCAATCTTCAAAATGGGAAAGATAAGCAAGGGTGCTACTGACATACTGTATATTTTGTGCCACAAAGCAATCATCCAAGCACAGTGCAAACATTTTGCTGGCTATTCACATCAGTGACAAATAAGCAGATTTGGTGCCACATAAACAAGATGCATCACTTCTAGTTGTTTCTAACGGCAGTTCTAAAGGATGGAAACATAAGAAAAAACTCTGTAGACACTAGTGGCAAACAAAATAAAAACAGCATCTCTGCGTCTGCTGACATGAGGAGGGTAAATGAGGATCCTCTCGTCTTTACACAGCCGAGGTTAACTCTTGCTTGTTAGAGAAGAGTTGTGTGAGCTCTCATATGACTTTTTAAAATCTAGAGACTTCATGCTGGAGTGCATTTCAAAAGCCGGGGCTACGAGCTGCACCAGTGACAAGCCTTCCACCAATTAGGACTGTTTGTGCGCGAGCGCGCCTGAACCCATCTTTTAGGACAGATTAAAGTGGGTCAGAGCCACTGTGTATCTTTGTGCTGCAGCACAATGGCAGGTGGAGCACACAACTCACAAACTTTAAGTAAGACAGACGGGGATTAAACAGACAAACTTTAAATTTGCTTTAATATGGGGTGATGGCTCTGAACCATTATGATTATTAGTCGCTTTGATGCCGGAAATTCAGTTTCCGAGCAGGTGTCATATTACGGATGTGTGGGTATAGCCACTATCAGTCATTAACACGTTTCTCTGCAGGTAAACAGCCCGGCGAGTTCAAAGGCGCATCAAATCAACACTTTTACTAAGTTAGACATTCCTGTGAGGTGGAAACTGTTGCCAAAGCGTTCTGTGGACTTTTCTGACTCCTCTCTCACATCAAACACTGAGAACTCTCCATATTCACATGGCTGATACTCGTGAGCCTGAGGAGAACAGAAAGCGGAGTGCTGTTTAATGATGCGCAGCATGTCTCTATATGAAAGAGAGTCTACAGAGAACAGAGCCAACCAAGAAGACATCAGAGCCGAGGCAGAGATTGCCAGAAACCACTTGACTTGATAGCCGATGGTCTGCTGTGGATGTGGACCAGGTCAGAGCGAGTGACTCTGAATTTCAGAGGGTGTTTAATGAACTCTTTTTTGAACTCAAATCTCTCCATGTATGACTACTGGGGATACAAAAAACAGCACGACATTTTGAAGGAGCAACTTCTTTGGTTTAATTTTCTTTCATAAACTAAATTTAATAATTTGACACAAAGCACAGGCTCTCCAGTGGAAACCTGGCGGCATACAAAGACCTGCTGAAGATCAAAGTAAGCACCAGAATGGTTGTCCGTGGCAGACAGGCTAGTCAAACTGCTGATCTAGTGACGTCTTTATTCACATCCATCTCTCGGATTTACTGAGAATGGCACTGAGAATGGCACAAAAAAAAGAAAACACACAGTGAGAAGCAGCTCTCTAGACAATAATGCCTTGTTGACGTCAGAAGTCATTACATGTCATTCAAAGTAAAACTAACAAAAGTGTCTGCAGTGACAACGACTGTAATCTGTTCATGGCACCAAAATCTCTCTCAAGCACATCCCTGTGGAGGCGTAAGCTTTTACGGGGTCCTAACATGTGGCTTTATGCAGAACAAGGAAAATGTTCATAAAGATGCTGGTTAGTTGGGCAGACTTGGTCCTCATACACATGGCAGCAGTAAAGTCTTGTGTTTGATGGAATCTGACCATAAGAAAATAGAGAAGAAAGGACTGATTCTGTGTTTGGCCTTCATCAACATTTAAAACACTATACTTCACTAATGCTTTTGTACAGAGATGTTGTTCTCTTTTAGCCATGGACAATGAACTGTCATTACTTTTGTACTCAGAAGGATTGATTTTCAGGTTCCAAGGAGGGGGAAAAAACTGGGGAACCCCACTGAAACTAATCGTCAAAGGTTCCTGACCAACGCAGACCTCCAAATCCAAAATGGTTCCTTGCATAGCAAGTTTATTTGCTCATGTTTTAACTACTTGTATGAGTCATCAATCAGTGTACTGTTCAACCTCTATTATGCTGCTGCCATGCTGTGTCCTATCTTGCCATGGCAAAAAACAAATGCAGTGGCTTTTTTGATATAAGTCAAATGGGCAATTGCCCAGAATGGTATGGGGGGGGGGGGGGGGGGGGGGGGGAAAAATACCAGTAAAAAAAAAAACTAAACAATTTTTTCTATTACTCTATCCATGCGCAGTCAATGGGGAGTTGAGTGGACGTCCCTTGCTGCAGAGAAGAGGGAAACTAGCTTAGGCACTTTGTGCAAGACTACAATGCATTTTATCCCACCCCAGAATCCCAGAAAATGTTCTGCATTGTAATTGGCTGGGGGGCAGCAGGAACAGGAGCATGCCCGGGGCACGAATAACATGAGAACCAATACTTGTTACATAGTTCAAAATGTGAGAAAATTAAGTGAATTGAAAAGTATGGGTGTCACTTTTCAGGCACTGCTGTTTTGTGGATGTTTATTGGGATGGAGGATGTCAAGTTCTCTGGGATTTGGTACATTAAACTTCGTGTTTCATTGTTTAGTCCAGTCAAGAAAAGTTCCTTGATAATTAATTGTCCAAAGTCAACCTTTAGTAGTACTATAACAAAATGAAAGTGACTGGGAATGACAGCAACTCAGCAATGAAGTGGTAGGCCATGTAACATCACAGAGCAGGGTCACCAGATGCTGTGACTCATAGTACACAGAGGTCACCAACTTTCTGCAGAGCCATCAGCTGCAGACCTTCAAACTTTATATCTGCTCAAGAGCAGTGCATAAAGAAATGTGTTGGATGAGTCTCCATGGCCAACAAAGCTAAATGACTTACTTCACCAACTGCAATGCAAAGCCTTGGATGTAGTGGGATAAAACACACCACCAGGAAACTATTGCTAAGTTGTGATGTCTTATCTAGGGTGATGAATCGCCCCTCTTTGTCTGGCAAACCAATGGACTGAGCATGGGAGTCTGGGTTTGGCAGTTGCCATCAGAACTACACTTTCCTGACTAAAGTGTGTCAAGGGCAAAGTTTGAGCAGAGCAGAGGAAGCAAGAATGTGGTGTATATATATACACAGTACAGACCAGAAGTTTGGACACACCTTCTCATTCAAAGAGTTGTCCTTATTTTCATGACTATGAATATTGTAGCTTCACACTGAAGGCATCAAAACTATGAATTAACACATGTGGAATTATATACTGAACAAAAAATTGCGAAACAACTGAAAATGTAAGGTTCAGGACGGAGGACCCAGAATTTCAGCCAGAAGCACAATAAAATGTTAAAAGATTTATTCAGGAGCAGCGCACAGATACTCGGGACTCCACCAGCCTGGGACCCGGGATCAGGGGAAAGGGAGGGGCAGGTTGTGGCTTGAAAAGCTTGGGTAAATGTATTGATCCAAAAAAGACCCCCTTAACCGAGTCCGGGAGGGCGGAGGAATCAGATTGCTCCTTTTCGGGTGCGGGGCCGGGATCTCCAACGGGTGGGCGGTGCGAACACGCCCCAGCCAAAGTCGGATTGCCGACAGGGGGGAAAGGGCCAAAACTCAGTGGTCAGGGGGGGGAGTAACTGGGTGAAAAACCCGGGGGGCAGCTCGGGAGAAAATCCAGGGCGAGGGAGGGGGCTTGGTCGAGAGACAGAAACAAGGTCGGATCCAAGGCGAGAACTCCAATGAGGGGCAGGCAAGACAGGGAAAACCCCAAAATGCAAAAGTGGTCAAAAACCGTGGGGAGGCAGGGGAAGAAAGCTGGGGCAAACTTGTAACCCGGGAGGTTTTTTGAGATTCAATGTCTCCCGTTGAGGGTGTATTAAGTGCAGAAAAAAAGGTCCCTGGTAGCTGTGATTGCGTTCCCGCAGCGCAGACAGTGAAGCGATTTCCAATTAAATGAAGACGAGCAGGGGAAATCATAAAAAAATAGGGGTTTTTTATTCTAGGTTTTTCAAAGTACCACCCTTTTTCTTTGATTTTTGCCAGCACACTCTTGGCATTCTGTTGATGGCTTCAAGAGGAGTCACCTGAAAGGTTTTTATTACGGGGGGCCTGTCAGGGTTTTAAAAAGTGGGATTTCAAGGCTTTTAAAAAAAGGGTTGGGACCCCCCATTTTTGTTTTTGCAGGAGGTGGAAAGACATAGCTGTGTCCTTTCTGAAAGGGGTGTTAGAAATTTTTTATTTGGCAAGAAAAAAAGCAGCTAAAAAGAAAAAACGATGGCCATCATTACATTAAAAATGAAGGGCATCTCAACAATTGGGGGAAA